>JALIZH010019587.1:0-116840 GCA_030522465.1 Rhipicephalus appendiculatus | reverse complement strand
GAGCTTAAATCAGTCTGTAAATGACCCTTAGGACTTGGTCTACTGGCCCAATGTGTTTGTACAAAATCGTCAAAACCGTTTCAGGGTCTATTTAAGAACATGTTATAGTATGTGTGCATGATTACTTATAGTATTGTTGCCACTTAAAATCTGTGAAATACACATACACATACACACATAGGCGTGCGCATGAGGGGGGCAGAGGGGGCGGCCACCCCCCCCCCTAGTCCTTACTGGTGTTTCATGTTTCCATGACCTTGCGATTTGGCACTTCTGACTGTCCTGCACACTATTTTCCATTTTAACGTCGTTTTGCGGTAATTCGTGGTGTATTTAGGACATTGCAAATTCGCACTTCTAGCATTACAAAACGCCGTAACCTGCAATTTCGCGACGTTTGGCGCTGTTTACTGAGATTTGAATGACTGCGATTTTGGACTTCAAGCTCTTCAAAACTCTTTAGTCTGTGTTTTCACGTAGCTTCGTGATGTTTCATGACGCGCATGACTTGGCAATTGCGCACTTCGAGCAGTACAAGACGATATATTCTGCCATTTCACGCCTTTTCTGGTATTTCACGTTTCCATGACCTAGCGATTTTGCACTTCTGGCTGTTCTATACACTATTTTACAATTTAACGTTGTTTTTGGTGTTTCGTGGCGTATTTAGGAAGTTGCAATGTCGCAATTCCAGAATTACAAAACGACGTATTCTGCAATTTCGCGACGTTTTGTGGTGTTTCATGAAGTTTGCATGACTGCGATTTTGGACTTGAAAAGCTCTTCAAAACTCTGTATTCTGTGTTTTCACGTAGCTTCGTGATCCTTCATGACGCGCATGACCTTGCAATTGCGCACTTCGAGCAGTACAAGATGATGTAATCTGTCATTTCACGCCTTTTCTGGTATTTCATTGTCCCATGACCTAGCGATTTTGCACTTCTAGATGATCTAAACACTACTTCACGATTTCACATCGTTTTGCGGTGTTTCGTGGTGTATTTAGGACATTGCAAATTCGCACTTCTAGCATTACAAAACGCCGTATCCTGCAATTTCGCGATGTTTGGCGCTGTTTACTGAGATTTGAATGACTGCGATTTTGGACATCAAGCGCTTCAAAACTCTTTATTCTGTGTTTTCACGTAGCTTCGTGATCTTTCATGACGCGCATGACTTCGCAATTGCGCACTTCGAGCAGTACAAGACGATGTATTATGCCATTTCACGCCTTTTCTCGTATTTCAGGTTTGCATGACCTAGAGAATTTGCACTTCTAGCTGATCTAAACACTACGATTTCCCGTCATTTTGCGGTGTTTCGTAGACTTTTAAGGACCTTAATTTCGCTCTTCTAGCATTACAAAACGCCGTATTCTGTGAGTTCGAGAGGTTTGGTGGTGTTTCATGATTGCATGCCTGCGATTTCGCACTTCAAGCTTTTCAAAACGCTGTAATCATCGATTTCACAGTTTCGTGGTGTACTATGACGCGCATGACGCAATTTCGCACTTTCAGTGGTACAAAACGCTGTATTCGGCCATTTCACGTCCTTTCTGGCGTTTCATGTTTGCATGACGTAGCGATTTTGCACTTCCAGCTGTTCTAAACATTGTATTTTATGATTTACGTTGTGCGGTGTTTTGTGGCGTAATTGGGAACTTGCAATTTCGCACTTCTAGCATTACAAAACGCGGTATTCTGCGATTGGTATTTACTTATGGTTAACAGCGCGAAAATAACACACGGCGGACAGGAAAAAGACGGGACAAACGTTGGCTTCCAAACGAGATTTTATTGACAAGAAGGCTCTTACCTTATACTTGTACTAAGGCTTATACCTTATACAAGAAGGCTCTTACCTTATATATATTACCTTATATACCTGTGTGAACAGTAAAAAACGGTGAAAAAAGCTGAAAACAGATAGCGCGTCAAAGAAGCACCTGCGTAAACAAGGCATCAGTTGCCCTGTCAGACAGGGAGCTCTGTTTTTTGGGATGCGGGAGTCGGCGTAGCAGGCACAGTGATTGCTGATGTTTAGTAGTTTTGTATCTTTGTATCTGTTTTCATCCCTTTTCACTGTTTTTTACTGTTTACTCGGGTATATATAAGAGCCTTCTTGTCAATCAAATCTCAGTTGGAAGTTAGCGCTTGTCCTGTCTTTTTCCTGTCCGCCGTGTGTTATTTTCGCTCTGTTAACCCTAAGTATGCACAACTAACTAGCACAGTCAGCCACTTTATATCAAGTTTTGTGGTGCTTTATGAGGTTTGCATGACTGCGATTTTGCAACTCAAGCTCATCAAAACGCTGTATTCGGCAATTTCACGATGTATCGTGAGGTTTCATGAGCTTCACTGCCTTGCAATTTCACAATTTCAGCTGTACACAACGCATTATTCGTCCATTTCACTTCTTTTCTGCTGTTTCATGTTACCAGGAACTAGCGATTTTGCTCTTCTAGCTGTTCTGAACACTGTACTCTAGAATTCACGTTGTGTTTTGGGGATCGTGGCGTAATTAGGACCCTGCAATTTCGCTCTTCTAGCATTACAAAACGCCGTTTTCTGCGATTTCGTGAAGTTTGGTGGTTACTTAAGGTATGTCGCCACCTTTTTATCCTAAACATATTGTTTTGTATTTGCTTGAAGAGGAGCAGTTGAAAAAGACACTTCAAGTATGTTAGACAAGAAAAGTGCAACTATTCACAATTTAATTAAAGAAATTAGGCAAAATATGTGCATCACGCGAAGAGTGATAACTACTGATCCCATGATACAAAACAAAAATTGCGTGGCAGAAATGTAGCTGTTCATTAGGGCTGTGCAATGAACTAGAATCTTTGCGCTGTCGTCAATATTACGCATACTGTGGCCGGATAAACCAAAATTGTGTAGTTTCAGATGGTTGCATTGTAGTCAAAACTTTATAACAGCAAAAGTTATCGGTTGTTTTCAATTATCCTAGTTCATTGCATTGAATAATGCTCCAGAAAAAAAGCACGGCAAGTTTTTTTTGAAAAATATTGTATCATTCAAAAGGTATGACTTTTCGCCCAGTACAAAACGGCTCAAAATGAAGTTTTGAGTAAAAGTAAATGATGTAAAAGTAAAGTTTTGAGTAAAAGTAAAGGATGTGTATAACACGTATCCAAACGTGTTATACACATCATTGGAAAGTTGTGGCACGCTAAAAGCCGCCAGGATCATAGCTGTGACTTTCCTTAGCTGCCACGAGTCCAGCGTTATGTGGTTTAGCCGCTCCTAGTTTTTTTTAAGCTTGTTTTTTGTCAGGTACTGACTGGCGGCTGGCGTTCCTCTAGGCAGTTCGGTTCCTGCTGAGACAAGCTACTGTGCTGCAGTAGCCAGGATTGACACCAGCCTGCCTCAAGGTATGCATTGTGCCAGTATTTCCATTGACGAACTGACATATACAATCTTACAGTTCAAACGAAAAAAATCTCGGGCCTGTATTGACATCTTTAGTGACACACTGCCACAGCATCCTATTGATGCATTCATTCACGTTTTGAGTTTTCCCGCCGACATATTTCCTCACAATATATCGTCTAAACAGAGCTCTGCATACACAGCCTTATCTTTGTTCGTTATCTTTTTGTAAAAAGCTCCCCTGTGCTTGTATTGTGATGTGCCCAGAGCTTTGACTCGGCTGCAGGCTCACCAACTTTTCGAACTTTGCGTTTCGGCCTTTGTTTCACTGGTAATTTAGGCATATCTTCTTATATTCTTAGTACCTTGCAGTTTCGCTCTTCTAGCATTACAAAACGCCGTTTTCTTCGATATCGTGAAATTTGATGGTTACTTAAGGTTAACAGCGCGAAAATAACACGGTGAACAGGAAAAAGACTGGACAAGCTTTGACTTCCATCTGAGATTTTATTGACAAGAAGGCTCTTAGATATACCCGAGTGAACAGTAAAAAAACGGTGAAAAAAAGCTGAAAACAGATAGCGCGGGAAAGGAGCACCTGCGTAAATAAGCCATCAGTTGCGCTGTCAGACTAGGAGCTCTGTTTTGTGGGATGCGGGAGACAGCGTAGCAGGCTCAGTGATTGCCGATGTTTAGTAGTTTCGCATCTTTGCATCTGTTTTCATCCCTTTTTCATCCCTCTTATATATACCCGAGTTAAAAGTAAACATGAGTTTACTTTTAACTCGGGTATATATAAGAGCCTTCTTGTCAATAAAATCTCAGTTGGAAGTCAGCGCTTGTCCCGTGTTTTTCCTGTCCGCCGTGTTTTATTTTCGCGCTGTTAACCTTAAGTATGCACAACTAACTAGCCAGTCAGGCCACTTTATCAAGTTTGGTGGTGTTTTATGTTTGCATGAGTGCGATTTTGGAATTCAAGCTCATCAAAACGCTGTATTCGGCAATTTCACGAAGTTTCGTGGTGTTTCATGACACGCATGACCGTACAATTTCGCACTTTCAGCAGTACAAAACGCTGTATTCTGCCATTTCACGTCCTTTCTGGTGTTTCATGCTTCCATGACCTAGCGATTTTGCACTTCTAGCTGATCTAAACACTACTTTACGATTTCACGTCGTTTCGCGGTGCTTCGTGGCGTTTTATATGCGAAGGATTTCTTAGCGAACTTCGGCCACTTTGAGCGTATCTATCTATCTATCTATCTATCTATCTATCTATCTATCTATCTATCTATCTATCTATCTATCTATCTATCTATCTATCTATCCATCAGTCTATCTATCTATCTATCTATCTATCTATCTATCTATCTATCTATCTATCTATCTATCTATCTATCTATCTATCTATCTATCTAGCCGCCTACGACTTTGTGCTCTCCTGGCCGTATCGTTAATGGAATTTATACCAAAATTGGTATGGCATAACATGACTGTATGACGAACATAAAAGGCTGGTCATACCATGAAAATCATGAATAACTTGTCATGAAAAGTATGATTCACATGCCACGCTCATGGCGCGCTCGCGGCCGTTTCGATGGCTTGATATACAACAATTTTGGTATTGAGTGACATGACTGCATGGCGAACATAAATGACAAGTGGTAATATGGAAATCATGACCTGTCATGTGCGACATGACTTGCATTCAACGCTCTTGGCGCGCTCGCGGCCGTTTCGTTCGCTTGATATACACCAAATTTGGCATTAAGTGACATGACTGTATGGTGAACATAAATGACAAGTGGTAATATGGAAACAAAACGGAAACTTGGGCCAGTTGGTTGTACTTCATATTTACCGGCAGCGCAACCACACACACGGACAGAGAAAAGAAGTGAAACGGAAACACAGCGCTGACACTCACAACTAAACTTTTTATTACAGAAACAACACTTATATGATCAACCCCCCCTACGTTCCCCGCATGCGCAAACCGAAAGAACGCGTAAAGCTTGCGTACGAACAAAGGCAAAAAAGCGAAGCTAGCCCAACAACAAAAAACTTCAAAGTTACACGCGCTGGTCAAAAAATTCAAACTCACAGTCATATAACGTCACCGATGGTTCACTGATACATGATCCACCTTGTTTCCTAATGTAATATGCCTCATTTAACTCTCTAACAAACTGGTCCTTATGTTTCTTTAAAATAATGACATCACCGAAAATCGGTTCACACCCGCACCTGTCCACATGTGAAGCCAAATGAGCATACCCTCTTGTCTTCAATGAATTCTCGTGTTCTTTTAACCTAATGTTGACACATCTGCCCGTTTGTCCGATGTAACACGCCCCGCAAGTGAAAGGAATTGAATAAACCACACCCATATTGCATGGCACATGTTGCTTTCTGTGCTTCACTTTACAACCATTGTCATCCTCGTTTCCGCTTATTTTATCTTGAATTTTCTTGCAAACTCCAACGAGCTTGTTGGGGGCGGACAAAGCAACATTTACGCCGTATCTTGCTCCTACCTTCTTCACGCCATGAGAAAAAGAATGAACATAAGGAATTGCGACCGTTTTTCTTTCCTTATTACGGCCGTCTAAATCCCCTAATGGCTTCCCGCCCTTGACCCATCGTATCAACTTCATGACGCGGCTCCTTAACAGTGGATTATCATAACCAGCAGACCTGAGCCTTTCAATCTGTTGGTTGAAACTTTCATTTAGTACATGGGGGGCAAGACCTAGAGATGGCTATCTTTAAACATGACGTGATGATACCATTTTTCACTATCTCAGAGTGACCTGAACGAGAATCCAGAAGCGGTTTTGAGGATCTTGGCGAATACATCCAGCAAACATGCTGATTCATAAGCCTCAACTTGATATCCAAAAAGTGAAGTTCACCTTTTTTCGGCGCCTCGCAAGTGAATCGTAATCCAGAACCACATTCGCGGAACAGTTTCAAGACATCAGTCATTTGACGGCACAAATCACCACTTTTCATAAAAATCATCAACATATCTAAATAATTTTGTAATCCCCAAGGAATCCATGCTGAGATGCAAGTGACGGTCTAGTTTCGCAAGAAAAATGCTGCTTAGTATAGGCGCCACTCTGGAACCAATGCAGATTCCCGACCTTTGCACGAAAGTCTGCCCATTCCAACTGACTAAGGTGCTCTGCAGGTAAAACAAAAGTATTTCCAAAAAACTTTCAAGTGATACACCACACTTTTCTATGAACATGCTCTCATCATTATCTTCCACAATACACAATTTTACGCATTCCAAAAGTTTGTCTTGAGGAATTGGATAAAATAAGTCTTCAATGTCAACACTGAACATGTTACACGAACTTGGGTTTACTGTCTCGAAGTAGGACACTAGCTCGTCCGAGTTGACCAAGGCACAAGGGTCTACCAGCTTCAACGAAGACAAGTGCAATTGTAGGAACCCGAAAACTTGCACTTGCCAAGAGTTCCTTTCTATAACAATGGCCCGAAACGGAACGTCCGCCTTATGGGTTTTGGCGGTGAAGAATATTTGCAAAGAAACATAAGAACCAGTTTGTTAGAGAGTTAAATGAGGCATATTACATTAGGAAACAAGGTGGATCATGTATCAGTGAACCATCGGTGACGTTATATGACTGTGAGTGAATTTTTAGACCAGCACGTGTAACTGAAGTTTTTTGTTGTTGGGCTAGCTTCGCTTTTTTGCCTTTGTTCGTACGCAAGCTTTACGCGTTCTTTCGGTTTGCGCATGCGGGGAACGTAGGGGGGTTGATCATGTAAGTGTTGTTTCTGTAATAAAAAGTTTAGTTGTGAGTGTCAGCGCTGTGTTTCCGTTTCACTTCTTTTCTCTGTCCGTGTGTGTGGTTCCGCTGCCGGTAAATATGTAATATGGAAATCATGACTTGTCATGTGCGACATGACTTGCATGCAACGCTTATGGCGCGCTCGCGGCCGCTTCGTTGGCTTCATATACACCAAATTTGGTATTGAGTCCGTATAACGAACATAAGTGGCAGGCGGCAACATGAAAATCTTGGCATGCATGTCATCTACAATGCCATTCACATGCCACGCTCGTGGTGCATTTGCGTCCAGTTCGCTGGCTTGATATACACCAAAATTAGTATTGCGCGACGTGACCATATGACAAACATAAATGACATGTAAAACATGACATGAAAATTATTTAAAGCATGATTTGCTCCTTCCTGGCTGCTTCACATTACATCGATTCCCACAGTGCGGGGGATCAGCCGGACCTAGTTGTTTTGAACACTACTTTACGATTTAAGGTCGCTTTGTGGGTTCGCATGACGTTTGCACGACCTTGCAGTTTCGCACTTCTAGCTGTACAAAACGCTGTATTCCGACTTTTCATGTCGTTCCGTTGTGTTTCATGACGTTTGCGCGAACCTACAATTTCGCACTTCTAGCTGTACAAAACGCAGAATTCTGGCACATCGCGTCGTTAGGTCGTGTTTCGTGACGTTAGCACGACCTTGCAATTTCAAACTTCTAGCTGTACAAAACGCTGTATTCTGTCACTTCACGTCTTTTTGTGTTGTTTCATGACGTTTGCACCACCTTGCAATTTTGAACTTGTAGTACTGCTAAACGCAGTATTCTCTGATTTCGCGACGTCTGGTGGTGTTTCATGAAGTTTGCATGACTGATTTTGCACTTCAAGCCATTTGAAACTCTGTATTCTGTCTTCACCTAGCTGCGTGATCTTTCATCAGCGCATGACTTGCAATATCGCACTTTCAGCAGTACAAAACGCTGTATTCGGCCATTTCACGTCCTTTCTGGTGTTCCATCTTTCCATGACCTAGCGATTTTACACTTCTTGCTGTTCTGAACACTGTACTTTTGATTTCACGTCATTTTGTGGTGTTTCGTTTCGTAATTAGGACCTTGCAATTTCGCACTTCTAGCATTACAAAACGCCGTTTTCCGCGATTTCGCGACGTTGGGTGGTTACTTAAGGTTAACAGTGCGAAAAAAACAGTGCGAACAGGAAAAAGACGGGACAACCGCTGACTTTCAACTCAGATTTTATGGACAAGAAGCCTCTCGTATATACCTGAGGTAAAAGTAAAAAACGGTGAAAAAGGATGAAAACAGATAGCGCACGTGCGTATGGAAGCCATCATTTGTACTGTCAGACAGGGAGCACTGTTTTTTGGGATGCGGGAGTGGGCGTAGCAGGCTCAGTGATTGCGGATGTTTAGTAGTTCCGTATCTCTGCATCTGTTTTCATCCCTTTTCACCGTTTTTTTACTGTTTACTCGGGTATATATAAGCGCCTTCTTGTCAAGAAAATCTCAGTTGGAAGTCCGCGCTTGTCTCGTCTTTTTCCTGTCCGCAGTGGGTTATTTTCGCGCTGTTAACCTTAAGTATGCACAACTAGCCCAGTCAGCCACTTTATCAAGTTTTGTGGTGTTTCATGAAGGTTGCATGACTGTGATTTTGCACTACTAGCTCTTGAGAACTCTGTAGTATGTTTTGATGTAGCTTCGTGATTTTTCATGACCCGCATGAGCTTGAAATTTCGCATTTCGAGCAGTACAAAACGATGTATTCTGCCATTTCACGTCCTTTCTGGTATTTCTGGTGTTTCATGTTTCCATGACCTAGCGATGTTGCACTTCTAGCTGTTTTGAACACTACTTTATGATTTAAGGTCGCTTTGTGGGTTTGCATGACGTTTGCACGAC
Source organism: Rhipicephalus appendiculatus (assembly GCA_030522465.1). Taxonomy (NCBI): domain Eukaryota; kingdom Metazoa; phylum Arthropoda; class Arachnida; order Ixodida; family Ixodidae; genus Rhipicephalus; species Rhipicephalus appendiculatus. Next base: position 107,707 of record JALIZH010019587.1, on the reverse strand, counting down.
CTTGCAGTTTCGTACTTTTAGCTGTACAAAACATCCTATTTTGTGATTTGACGTAGTTCTAGCCCTTCAAAACTCTTTCCTGACGTTTGAATCACCTTGCGATTTCGCACTTCTACTGTACAAAACGCTGTATTCCAACTTTTCACGTCGTTCCGTGGTGTTTCATGACGTTTGCACGAACCTACAATTTCGCACTTCTAGCTGTACAAAACGCAGTATTCTGGGACATCGCGTCGTTAGGTGGTGTTTCGTGACGTTAGCACGACCTTGCAATTAAGAACTTTTAGCTGTACAAAACGCTGAATTCTGTCACTGCACGTCTTTTTGTGGTGTTGCATGACGTTAGCACCACCTTGCAATTTTGAACTTCTAGCATTGCTAAACGCAGTATTCTGTGATTTCGCGACGTCTGGTGGTGTTTCATGAAGTTTGCGTGACTGATTTTGCACTTCTAGCCCTTTAAAACTGTGTATTCTGTCTTTTCACGTAGCTTCGTGATCTTTCATGACGCGCATGACTTGCAATTTCGCGCTTTCAGCAGTACAATGCCCTGTATTCGGCCATTTCACGTTCTTTCTGGTGTTTCATGTTGCCATGACCTAGCGATTTCGCACTTCTAGCTGATCTAAACACTACTTTACGAGTTCACGTCGTTTTGTGGTGTTTTGTGGCGTTTTTAGGAACTCGATTTCGCACTTGTAGCATTACAAAACGCCGTATTCTGCAATTTGGCGACCTTTGGTAGTGTTTCTTGCCGCTTCCATGACTGCGATTTTGCACTTCAAGCTCTTCAAAAGGCTGTATTCGGCGATTTCACGATGTACAGTGATGTTTCATGACCCGCATTACCTTGCAATTTCGCACTTTGAGCAGTACAAAACGCATTATTTGGCCATTTCACCTCCTTTCTGGTGTTTCATGTTTCCATGACCTAGCCGAGTCAAAAATTCCGTCAGGCTATCGTTATATGTTATTTTGGCATGTCGGCGTATCGGACGCTATCGGTGTATCGGACGCTATCGGTGTATCGGGCGCTATCGGTGTATCGGGCGTATCGGTGTATCGGGCGCTATCGGCGTATCGGGCGCTATCGGACGCTATCGGCGTATCGGACGCTATCGGCGTGTCGGACGCTGTCGGCGTGTCCGAGGCTGTAAGAGGAGGAGGAGGGTGAGCGAGGCTGCTGCTCTCCCCCACCCTCTGCACTGGGCCGCAAATATTAGACAGGTTCAATTACCGGCGGCATTTCGTTCTGGACGCATACTTCGGACGCCTACCCTAGTCACCAAAGAGGAGGGGCGCAAAGCCAGCCCCATACACTGACATAATAGGGAGGGGGGCGCTGCGACGAACCTTCACCCCCCCCCCCCTGAAGGGGAACCCTGGGCACGCCTACGTCTGTGACCACCTGTTAGTCTTACAACTTGAAGCATGTGGTCTGCAAGTCAACATGTGTGCTTGGTGGCTTTAGTTACTGCAGATAAAATGCACCTGTAATACCTTCAAGTTCTTCAGCATGAGCAGAAACATATGTTAATGGTCTAGAATTGACCACTGCCTCGACTTCTGCTAAAACTGTACTCAGTTGCTCAAAGTTGAAGCTACCTTTCCCTGACGTTCTCTGGAGGCAGCCTTTAAATGTTCGTATCATCCTTTACCAGAAGCCTTCCCACCATGAAGCACACTCAGCAATAAATTTCCACGTGATATGACTCATCGCAGAAAAGTTCTGAACTTGTACGTCTCGTAAGATCTCGTATATGGACTTCAACTCAGAGCTAGCTGCTTTAAATATTTGAGCATTGTCGGATTATAAGACACTTGTTATTCCACGCCGCGCGACAAAACGACGAAAAGCCAGCAGAAATGAATTGACGATCATATCACTGCATAATTCTAAATGAACAGCTCTAACTACTGCACATGTAAAAACAACAATATAGGCTTTCACGGTGAAATCTCCTTTCACAAACACAGGCCCGCCAAAGTAGACGCTGCTGACTTGAAATGGCTGTGACTGGGGCACTCTGTCCTTCGGAAGAGGTGCTGTCGGCGTCGAGGTAGCATTAGGTCGAAATCGCGCACACACAACACATTTATTAATCACTTTCTTCACACACTGACGTCCCTTAAGAAGCCAGACCCTTTCACGTAGTTCAGCGAGCGTAGCACTAACACCACCACGAAGAATGCGTCGATGCATGTCCTTCACAATGAGGTGCGTGCAGTGCTGGTCTGGTGGCAGCAGTGCGGGGAATTTCACGTCGTCTGAAGTGGTTTCGTTGTCGAGGCGAGTTTTGATGCGAAGGATGCCTTCTTTGTCCAAGAAAGGATGAAGGTCTCGTATGCGCGAACTTTTCTTAAGTGTCCTGCCATCAGATAGTGCGAGGATGTCTTTATTGAATGCCCGCAACTGCATAGTCTTCAGCCATACTTCTTCGGTTGTGCGTATTTCTTGAGCACGACGGGGGCCCTCCCATTGTGGATGGGCGTTCTTTCGACAATTGTGGATAAATCTTTTGACCCATGCTGTTATCCTAACAATCTTCTGCCAGCTACTGTACTTGTTCGTGTCTAGTATGGGCTCTAATATTGCACTCTTAGACATCAGCACAATCTCCATTTTGTTTTTCGCTTCGACTAATGTAGCTTAAGAATTAGCCGTCTCCTCTTCCCTCTTTGACCATGTTTCCGGAGCCGCAGCTAGCCAATCGGGACCATACCACCACAAGTTACTCTCCTTGAGAATACGCGCTGACAAACCTCTTGTCAGAAGGTCGGCTGGGTTCTTCCCGGTACAGTGACCCCAGCAACTTGGTTCTGTATGGGCTTGAATTTCAATGACCCTGTTACAGACAAATGGCTTCCACTTTGTTGCTGTAGACTGAATCCAGCACGAGCAGATATTGGAATCAGTCCGACAGTAGTATGGACTGCTTCGTGGTAGTGTGTCTCTTAGAAATGCTGTTAACCTAGCTCCGAGGCAAGCTGCCACCAATTCAAGTCGTGGCAACGTCAGCTGTTTTAGTGGAGCAACTCTTGCTTTTGCTAAAAGCTGTTGCACAAAGTTTTTTCTACAGCACCTTATTGATTTCATCATTGCATAGCATACCATCATGCAGAATGCAAGTATATGTTTTCATGTCTTACAGCCTTATTCTTGTTTTTGCCGAACGAAAGCACTCGAACAGCCCATAAAAATATTGGTATAAGAATAAGATATCAAAATTAGTTTTACCCAATTTGCTGTCACCAAATGCAATTGCTATGTTCCTTCGGAGAGCAGCCTTTACGTACAGATGTCCTTCATCAAATGTATTATTATTATTAGAATAGGCTTAATTGCGCACCTAGCACTAAAGTATGCATTCGTATTAACCAAGTTTTATACTGTGCATATTCTGATTTGGTGTGCTAACAATTCTGCATCTTATAAAAGTGCAGAAGTGACAGCCTTGAATTTGAACACCACAGTGAATGTAACTGCACAAGTGCCTCGGAGTGTTCACTCTTGCTGGAAAACCTGAAAGTAAAGAATTTCTTTTTAGCTCAAGGTAACTGCAGACTGACACGTTTTCATTGAAAAACTGCAGCAACGCCATAGCCAGGCTTTGTCTCCTTAGGAAAAATAGCTTGGATCCAGTACACAACCACTAGAAATGATAATTACTGATGCAAAAAAAAAACAGCAGTGCCGAACTAGTCCGCACAACCTAAAAGGATTAGCTGTCCAAAAACATCATACACGAAAAAGGCAAGCTGCCTCTGTGCACAGTCATGCCCTTCACGGGTTGGTTCGTACTTAAGAAAGATTTTAAGGTGCGAAAAATACCAAACACACAGAAAGATGCACAGATACATCTGTGCTCTGCGCATGTTTCTGTGCGTTCTGTTTTTTTTTTTTGCACTGTTCAATCTTAAAAAAAGTTTGTCGTGAACATGAATGACAATGTACCGCTTTCAGTGCAATTATGAAACCACACTGAAACGATCAGTTGTTTCACATATTAGGCTAGCAGCAACTAGTCGCATCGCCTGTACTTCATGTTCCAGAAGCATGCACTGCAAGACCGACTAGTGGGGGGGTTGTTTTTCCAGCATGAGGCCATCACGTTTCTTGTGACAATAACTGATATTAAATCAAGTTTTATTCTCTTATTGGCAGACAGAGATGTGCTATGTTTTCTAGCTTAAAAATAAAGTGGGCATTCGATTTCTATTCACTTGTGCCTATAATGCTCTTTGTCATTTTTATAATGTGAATGTGCATTCAATTCAGTAATATGTTATGGTGAGAACAAATAATGAATGATTCTGCGGTGTTTCTTCTGCCACTAGCCTAATTTGGACACCAATCGTTTCGACAATTACATTGGTCCAGTGAAGCCTGAATTAACGAAAGTTGCCTGTACTTAATTACATTCAATTTTATTTGAGCGTCAGAAGTTCTTGTTCAAGATGCCTGTGAACATCCTCTTCTCTTCTCTTGGAACCCATAACAATCCAGATGAGGCCTGCACAAAAAAGAAAAAGCAATCATGACGTTAAAAGAAAAAAAAAAGCACTTAGAGTTAAACCTCCACAGTTCGTGGAGTTGGCGGCAAACCGTGGGGATCTGTTGCGGTATTTTCAGTTATTGTGACCGTGTGTGAACAGGCGTCTCAAACTAAATTCAACACGCTATCATGCGCTTGACATGAGGCCATTCGTGCTATGAACTTCTTGCGAGTGCGAAGCAATATTAGACTGCAAGGCTGGTGAAATTTCCCTGATAATTGATATACTACTGCAACCTTTTGATGACATGCCATTCGATCATGTGGAAGTATTTTCCTTGTCAGGTAATGTGCTTTTGCCTGCAAAGGCAGCAGTGTTTTTCGAGTGACTTCTCACCTCTGAGAAGGTATGTGCTGTGAATTAATTGAGCTGGATTATGCTAACGCATTGAAGAAGAACCTACTCGTCCCTTATTCACTTCTCAAACCTGCAGACTGTTCCACTTGTGTGTAGATGGCGAACATGTACACTGAGTCAGTTACTTTACCTGCAGGGTTGAAGCTTTAATACTCTTAAGATACATTCATGCAGCTGCTGTCTCTATAAACAAAAGCTTGCCACTTCCTGACCACTTGTCAAAATTTAAGAGCTTGAGGAAGAAATTGACTCCCTCATTTTAACCAGCACACCCTCCAAAAGCTACCTTGTATGTTATGCTTCTGTCTTTGACTTAGCATAACCTGAGCATCCACTGTCACGACAGCAATCCTGCATACTTCAATCCATCAATACTGGAACCCCGCCCCCCAATTTCACAGAAGCCGTACCTTATCGACAACACCTTACAGCAGATGCTGTTGAGAAAATATTATACCTTTGGGGACCTGATTCTCAGCATTCGTCATCCTATCGTTCACTAACAAACGCCCTGACTGAGTGCATAAATCGCACCTTGACCAACATGCACAAGAAGGGAAATCTGGGCTAGTTGGATATGGTTCATTTTCGATCAGCTTACAGCGCAAGAAAAGAGGAGGACGTAGACCAAGGATGTGACAACACGAGCGCTGACTGTCAGCTAAAGTTCATTAGAAGGTAGGGCACGAATAAATACAGAGGCCAACCGGTTATCTACAGAGCAACTGCGCGTGTGCAGCAGTCATCCAGGTGATAACTAAAATACTCAGGGCACGTGGAACATGTACGTGCGTCAAAAAACATACATACAAAACAAGACCAATTCACTAACAAACGTGTGACGCTGCCTAATCTAGCACCAGTCAAGACAAGTTACAATGAAATTGCACCTCCTTTTCGCTAAGGGCAACAGACGGATGGCTTATACACCGTTCACCTTCTCTGTCGATGAACAAGGCCTCCATCATCTCCCTCGTGTTCTGATGCTTATGGCGGAATAAACAATCTGTTTCCCCTGCCATCAGTTCACAACCACATTCTCTGCAGTGTGTAGGCAGTTGTAAACCACCTGCAGCCCTCAACGATGACAAATGCTCTCTCAATATAATCGTCCAGTTTGGCCAATATAAACACGCCCGCATGACAACGGCAACCTGTATACAACTATCGGCTGCTGGTAAGGCTTGTAATTCATGTTCCGAGAAGCAGAAAGATAGATTCATTAGATGCAAATCAGGTGGTGTATACAGCTTGCCGTTGTCATGCGGGCGTGCTTATGTTGGCCAAACTGGACGATGTGTAAATAGATTGAGAGAGCATCTGTCATCGTTGAGGGCTGCAGGCGGTTTGTACTTGCCTTCACACTGCAGAGAATGTGTTTGTGAACCGATGCCGGGTGGAAACAGATTGTTTATTCCGCCATAAGCATCAGAACACGAGGGAGATGATGAAGGCCTTGTTCATCGACCGTGACGGTGAAAGGTGTATAAGCCATCCGTCTGTTGCCCTTGGCGAAAAGGAGGTGCATTTTCTTAATTGTAACTTGTCTTGACTGGCGCTAGATTAGGCAGCGTCACACGTTTGTTAGTGAATTGGTCTTGTTTTGTATGTATGTTTTTTACGCACGTACGTGTTCCACGTGCCCTGAGTATTTTAGTTATCACCTGGATGACTGCTGCACACGCTCAGTTGCTCTGTAGATAGCCTGTTGGCCTCTGTATTTATACGTGCCGTACCTTCTAATAAACTTCAGTTGAGAGTCAGCGCTCGTGTTGTCACATCCTTGGTCTATGTCCTCATCTTTTCTTGCACTCTAAGCTGATCGAAAATGGAACAACATGCATGCCATGTAAGTGCCAATGATCACAAAACTGGAACTCTATTTTACTGTTTGTCATGCACACATAGACACTTTTATAGACACAATACTGCCTTGGTCGCAAAGAAAAACTTTTCAATAGCCCAAACTTATGTTGCACTGAGAAAGACTGTCAAATGGCTCGCCATAGCACTATTTCTTCATTATACCATGCCAAAACACGTTATGATGCTCAGCACACCCAGTCACATCTCCTCCTAGGAAGCTTGTTTGACCTTGCATGCCTGAGTAAAAAAACAAAGGCACCTGCATAGAGGAGCACAGAGGCAGTTGAGAGACGGAGAGAGAGAAACGAAGAGGAAAGGCAGGGAGGTTAACCAAGCTTTGGCTCGGTTGGCTACCCTACACGTGGGGTGGGGGGAAAGGGGGGAATAATAGAAAGACAAGGATGGAGAAGAAAGATTAAGAAAGAGATGGATGAACAGTTAGCTTGAAACTACACAACACGAACTGGCGCTGTTCGTTCACAGGCACTCGTGAAGTCCAGTGGTCCTCAAGAAGCACAAGAGTGCTTTCATGGCCTTGTGCATATGCGAAACCGTAGGCCAAGGTCCCAAAATCTTCTTTTCTCTCAGTGGTCTTGAATCCAGATGACGGAGCTTGGCTTCCATACCACGTCATTGAGTCTGGTATGATGGGCAGTGGCATAAAATGTGCTCGAGCGTGTCCTTGCAGGCGCAAAAGTCGCATGCCGCACTGCTGGCCATTCCAATGAGATACGAATACGCATTCGTAAATGCCATGCCCAACCACATGCGACACAGCAAAGTTGCGTCGCATCGTGAGAGCCCGGATGGCAAACGAAGTTGCATATTTGGGTCAATAGAATACAGACGCGCGTTGGAAAAACCCTGCGTATTTCATTGTAGAAGTGTGATACAGCGAGCAAGTTATTGCAGTCGCCGCGCAGTGTCCGTTCTCAAGAGTGGTATGGGTGTCCGCAGATCTTGGCCGTGAGCCGATTGTGCAGCTCATCCGCGCGGTCATTGCCAACAATTCCGCAATGACTCGGCAACCGCTGAAATATAATATGTCCTTCTTCGAGCGCTTGGTGGTAGTCGTGCCTTATGTCATTCACCGACTGTCCGTGTAATCCATGCCGTAAAGCTGTGTAGAGTTTGTAAGACTGACCTCGAGTCGCAAAAGATGGCCCATTGATTAGGTGGCTGCTGTAGAATGTATTTGACCGCACCTTGAAGCACTGCGAGTTCCGCTGCTGACGATGTCGTGATGTGAGAAAACTTGAATTGTAACAATACGTTACCAGATGAAACAACCACTGCTCCAGTAGAGCTGTTGGAATTAGTGGAGCCATCAGAGTAAACATGCATGCGGTCAAAGTAGATTTCGTCCAACAGACGCAAAGACAACTGCTTCAGGGCTAGCGATGACATTCGTGCCTTCTTAACGATTCCAGGAAACGGTAAGCACACGTCAGGTTGACAGACTCCACAACGCAGATGCCGGGCGCATCACAAGTTTGAAGCCAGGCGATATGTCGTGGTGTTTCATCACAATACCGCAGAATGAGGCATGGGGCCTCCGTGCTGGCAAACACGCTAAATGATGTGACAGCAGCCGTGATAAATACCGAATGTGGCCTCTCAGCGTCTCAACAACGTTATGAGTTGTGACCAGCTGTTCTTGTGCGATAGCGATAGTTGCAACTGTCGATGCTTTAAGCATCTTGGAAGGCCAAAACATGTCCGAAGTGCTTGGGCTTGCACGCTCTGTGGTGCATGGATGCTAGTCTTGCCTGTGTTGGACAGTACAGGAAGGCTGTACCGGAGAAATCCAACAAAGAGGGCTGTGTAGAGCTACAGTACTGAGCACACAAATGGGCCCCATGATTTTCCAGCAACAAACTTAAATACATTCTGAATGCAAATTAGCTTTCTCTTCAGATGTGATACATGCGGACTCCAGGTTAGGTCGCGATCCACGATGACACCTAGGAATCTATGGCTGCTCTTAAAGATCCATTCCACGCCAACTGTCCCAACCTTGGCCATCTGCGATTTGCTTGAAAAAAATTCAGGACTATCTACTTAAAACGACAAGTCGTCCCCCAAAATATTTTTTTGCGAAAAAAATGTTGCAGTACCACAAGCCGCATGTGAATTTTTTCGGAAAGCTCGAAACCATGTCTCGTAAAACACGTTGTTAAAAAATCCGTTCTCCTTAATTTAGGTTAGCACAAATTTTTCCCTGTAAAACAATCGTAGGCTTTTTTATTTAAAATCAGTTTTACGAACTTTCACGCTCTCGGAGATATTTTATGCGGCCTTGAATACGCGCAATATGATCCATGTTGGGGATTTTTTTTTATAGAAAAATAACATTCAGCGAAATGTGATATTTCGCGTTAGCGTATTGCCACGAAGTTTTACTGCAGATTAAAAATAATTTGAGACATACATAGTGCGAAATAAAGTAAGTAGGTGGCGACAAAGTTCCAAAAAAGTTCTATTTTGCACATGTTTGGTCGTAAATTCAACATTGAGGTGGTCCTAGTAAAAATATTCTGAATAACACATTTACTTGCAACCTTCATCGGCTACTCACTGAAAAAGTTTTATCAAATTACTATTTGTTTTAAGAGAGAAAAATATTTTTGAATTTGCATTATACCGCTCTCTGTGTTTCCACGTTTTATAGGTCGTATCAATGCGTCCTAGAGGTAAGTACAAGCTGCACGGATGCGGGGAACATCTAGACAACATAATCAACTTTGTCCGTGCTTATTTAAATTACTTTGCTAGCTATTATTATCCTGAGTCAACGATAAATGCGAACTCTACTAGACAGTATTTAACCACATGCACCTGGTCGCTGACAGACTGCATAGTATCCTTACGCAGCACCGGGAAGTGGTACCAACGTGTGCAACACACCGTTACCTATACGATCAGATTTAGAAGCAGGAAGAACATTGTGATTAATAAAAGGGTGTATCGAAAGAAAAAAACAGAGAACATGTGCATCGCGGATAAGTCGCTATTAAAACCAACATAATCGTATATAAGTGACCATGTTTCGTCAGTGTTGGTTCATAACTGCAACTTTGCTGCCATGCAACACATCCTCTTTTTTTTGTTTACTTCAATCGATCCTTTTTTTTTACGTGTTATTCCTACTTCTAAGTCTTAGCGTATAGGTAACGGTGTGTTGCACACGTCGGTACCACTTCAGGCGCTGCGTAGGGATACTACGCAGGCTGTCAGCGGCCAGCGGCATGTGGTTAAATACAGTCTAGTAGAGTTCGCATTTATCGTTGACTCAGGATAATAATAGCTAGTAAATAATTTAAATAAGCGCGGACAAAGTTGATTATGTTGTCTAGATGTTCCCCGCGCCCGTGCAGCTGGTGCTTACCTCTAGGACGCATTGATACGACCTATAAACACGTGGAAACACAGCGGTATAATACTAATTCAAAAATATTTTTCTCTCTTAAAACAAATAGTAATTTGATAAAACTCTTTCAGTGAGTAGCCAATGAAGGTTGCAAGTAAATGTGCTATTCAGAATACTTTTACTACGACCACCTCAATGTTGAATTTACGACCAAACATGTGCAAAAATGAACTTTTTGCAAATTTGTCGCCACCTACGCACTTTATTTCGCACTATATACGTCTCAAATTATTTTTAATCCGCAGTAAAACTTTGTGGCAATAAGCTAACGCAAAATATCAGACTTCGCTGAATGTTATTTTTCTATAAAAAAATTCCCAACATGGATCATATTGCGCGTATTCAAGGCCGCATAGAAAAACCCCGAGAGCGTAAAAGTTCGTAAAACTTATTTTCAATAAAAAGCCTAAGATCGTTTTACAGGGAAAAATTTGTCCTAACCTAAATTAGGGAGAACGGATTTTTTGACAACGCATTTTACGAGCCATGGTTTCAAGCTTTCTGAAAAAATTCACATGCGGCTTGTGGTACTGAAACATTTTTTTCGCAAAAAATATTTTGGGGAAAGCCTTGTGGTTTTAAGTGGACAGTCCTGAATTTTTTTCAAGCAAATCGCAGATGGTGGAAAAACCTAATTAACCTAATTTCGCAATGAATGTTTTTCATATTGTAGAGAATCATTTTGAGCTGAAGAAGCACTGCTGTGGAGTATTCCTGCTTTATGCGCTGCACCTTTTGCAGATGTATGTGGTTGAAAAGCAGCGTCTATTCCGGCACTTTCTTCGTTGGGGATTTGGCTGTTCTTACAACAAGCAATCCGTGGCACGCGTCCACTGCCAAATGTGCCAGGACTGAATGCCATGCACGAGACGGATGCACTGCCACTTTGTTTTTATTTCCCTGAAGGCTTTCAAGTCCGCACTTGGAAGGTGAATCAGCGTCACATTCTGTAGCTTTGTGTTGAGAAAATCTACCATGTCTTTCGCACATTTAATAACTGATGTGGCGGAGCTGCGGAGATTGTGTAAGGCTGCGTTATGCTTGATGACACCCCGAATTCCATGGCAAGCATTCTTGCTGTCCCGCGGTAGAAAATAGCCACTGCACTGAGGCGTATTTGGTCCTTGCAAGTTCGTTGAGCTGGTATCTGTTCTTGAAATGGCTCGTGGCACCAGCACTGATGTATGTAACATGTGCATATAAAGGAGCAACACTCTCGAGCCACTCGTGCACCTTTGCGAGAGCGTAGCATGCGGGGGGCAGAGTCGTGGCTAGTGTCATCGCTGATAAAAGCGCAGCTGCGGGTTCCTTTTCTAGTCATGACGCCGCATGTGAAGATGGAGACTTGGGTGTTTTGCCAGTGATATGACCGCACTTCTCCTGGCAGAACTACGGTTGTTTTCTGCGAAGTCGAAATGCAGGGGGATGCTGCCTTTCTCGACGGATTGTTTTGCTTCACTAATGGCTCTGCCCTGAACACGCCAATGTACTCATGCGGCACCCATTTTTTAAAGCACTTTTGAAGCTGTTGCACGGAAGTGTCCGGACTTACTTCTTTTTTGATCAAATCTCCAATCCCCCAGGTTGCGAACACAATTTCCTCTTCTTCTGGGATTCCTAGACAAGGTGCCGTAATAACTTGAGGTGTGGGTCACGAGTCACACAAGCATAGAAAACACTGTGGACGGCAGTTTACATATGGTCAAATCACGAAGGTCTTCAATACTCTTTTTCTGACCAGTGGTTATTTCTAAGGCCCGTGCACTTAGCTTAACCTTTGCACAGTACGTGCACACGCAAACTCCGTGAGGCGAGGCGCACACAACCCATTTTAGCCTCAAGGAGGAAAACTTCGTGAGCCCGATACCTGTGTCAGGGTGAGCCGCTTTAAAAAGACGAAATGTTTCCCGAATGGACCTGGTCATCCACCATTTTGAAATGTACTCTTTTTGTCCTTTAGAATTAATTGCAAAGACATCTTTCTTGTTTGGCTTTTTGTTGGGTGCACTTCAGCTCATCTTCAGTACGTTATTTCAAGTACTTCAGTGCTGCCTGTATGTCTTCTGGGTTCAGCTTCGATCTGGATTCCACTTCAGGCGAGCGCGGTCAGGCTGCAAAAGCGTCGCTTGTGCCGCGACGCACCGTCTGCATTATCACATTACCAGATAATTATCCAGCGGTGGATCTTCTCCAGCCACCTCCTTTCTGAGGCGTACGCAGGCTCGCATGCGCGAAAGATTTTCAGAGCGATTCCTGCGAAGAGTGTGACTCAGCATTGCGGCATGCTCAGTTGCTGGGACCCGTGTTGAAGTTATTGTGATTTGCGTAAAAAATGTAGTAATAATTTGCTCTTCCAAACCAACCGCAACTGTTCCTGTTTTTTTCTGTCAATCCGTCAATTCACAGAACACATTCACGACCTAAAAATAATTATAATGGCAACTATTGCTCCATGCTCGCTCAATGTTGTGGTTACTCAGTTTACGTCAATTTGGCCACTTTCCGTGCTTCGTAACTCCAACCTCACAAAAATAATCCAATATGTTTTCACAGATTAAGTTAGAGGCTTAGCTTTGATTCTGAGGAGTCCAAAGAAAATCAAAGATGGCTTTTTTTTAAATGATCTTCGAATTTTGCTTTTTTTTTACATGTTCTCAGTTGAACATTTCTGGTGAACGTTTGAAGTCACTCGCAGCAATTTCGTTCGGCACATTTGTTAACCTAACATATGGCAATGTTCTCAAAAATTTTGGGAAGTCTCGCATTTATACACATGGAGGAAAAAAGAATTTAAATTTGAGCCTTAATAAACTTTGTCCCCATTTCGCGATTTTTTTTCTTAAAAGAACAGCAACAAAACTCTAAAGGAGTAACGTTTTGTCGACGCAAACTATCTGTAGTATGTGGGGAAAATTTTTCAGACCTACAGCTACAATAACTTTTTGTAGAATCTCATCAAAATCCCATTTTCATGACATTCGAAAGAGGCTGTTGCGGCTCAGTGGAGACTTGTGAATTTCTTTAAAGAAGGTGAAATTTTTTTTTCACGAGACCAAGAGTGGTTTTGTGGTACTGGGGACTCGAACAACAAAGTACAATTTTTCCTGCCAAATTACAGGGAGTCGGCAGATATGAACTGGTGTTCTTATCTGAACACACTCTAATATTTAAATAAAAGGTTTAACTAGTGTGAAAATCATAACTGGACCACCCAAACCTCACAATCATAAACCCGGCTCTTGGGCAGCATGGTGCAGAACCTGAACAAGCTACACTATGTACATAGATTTATAGCAAATGAGAACACTGCACTGGATGAATTGATAGACATTTCATTTTGATTATGTGTGCATGGAACTATAGTCATTTTTATTTTGTCTGGAAGGAATCCTAAGCCAGCATTTTGATTCTCAATGGGCCTTTTCACCAGCAGCGAGGTTTGAATATTGTAGTGCACTGTCATAGTGCATTTTACCAAGAGAAATGCCTCGATAATTAACCCTTTCACTACTATTGACGAATATAGTCGTCATGAGATTTTGTAACATGACCCACGACGACTGTACTCGTCATCAACAAAAATAGGTCCCACAAGGAACCAATGATGACCAAACTCGCCATACTTGTGTTTCTTGAGGCTAGATGGCCACACTTGTACACGTTGGGCCATTTGTGTCGCGGCTTTCTTACAGCCATTTTTCATTGCATTGCCATGTGGTGAAGCCACCTTCCAGTTATCTTTTTTTTATGTGGTTAATGAAATAAAGTAACCCCATTGAAGTGAAAGAATGGCACAATTTTTTTCACGGTAATTTTGGCACATCTTTCTTCTTTCCTTACAGAAGTGAAAGGATTTAAAAAGTGTTTTTTTAGCAGTGAAATCCACTGCTTAATTATTCATCCAGTCACTTGGAAGTAAAGAATGGGAGTTTTCAGTGGTGCGAATCTTGTGCACACAGTGCAAGATAGCATGCCAAAGCAAGGAGAAAAACTTTAAAATGTCGGGCACTCATGCCACGTGATGACCACAACTTGTTGAAAACTGGTGCATGCAGTAAAGGCAAACAAAGAGACAGGACAGAAAGGCAGTAACAATGAAATTGATAGACTCACGGTCACCCCTTAGTTCCACGGTTTTTTCGATGGTTTAGACATATACTAGGCAAGGAGTAAAGCAGGTTGGCTAAGCTTTCAGGTCGACTAACCTGTGAAAGGTTTGTGCCCTCATTAAGGAAAACTTTTTTTTAATGTGCATATGACACACAATAGTAAACACAGTGCCCAGAATAAAAAAAGCCCCCCACCTCCCCGAAGGGAATCGTGAGGAAATGCGAATGCATTTCGCGCGCGCTTCACTCCATTTATATATGGTGGTTGTGGTTTGAAGAAGGAAAAGGCGCCTAATTTCTGCAGCCCGGTCGGGAGCACGGCGCAGCGCCTTTTTTTTTTGCTTTTTCTTGTTTTTTTTAATTTTTTTTATTTATTTTTTTTAATTTTTTTTTTCATATATAGCTCCGCCGAGCTCCGCCGCAGACCGCTTTTAGTTAACGCGCACGCTGCGAATTTTTATTGTTCAACAACGCACAGGAGAAATCTCCCACCGGCACCACCTTGGAGGTCAAGATTCATCCGCATATATATGGGGTGGCCAGTGAACGGTTGTGCAGCGCGAGCAGTCGGTTTTTTCAACCAAGAAACTCGCTAGCAGACGCTGTCGGCGTCGCCAGGCGAGAGAGGGAGAGGGGGGGAGCGTAGGAGAGGAGAGAGAGGTGGGGTGCGCATGCGCAGTGGGAGTGTGGACGCTGCGGGCAGAGATGCCTGGAGAAGAGAGGGGGGAGCGTAGGAGAGAAGAGAGGTGGGACGCGCATGCGCAGTGGGGAGTGTGGACGGCGCGGGCAGGGATGCCTAGAGGAGAGAGGGGGGGAGCGTAGCAGGGGAGAGAGGGGAGGCGCATGCGCAGTGAGGGTGTGGTTGCCGCGAGGAGGGATGCCTAGGGGAGAGAGAGGGAGAGAGGAGGTTTTTTATCTATTTTTTTTGAAAGGGTTTGCGCATGCGCAGTAAGGGCGGTCACGCCGTACACCACCACCACCGGATTAAGCTTCGCCATAAGATGCTTCACATCTAACACCTGCCGGCGCGCACACCTCCTCAACCTATCCTCCTCCTCCTCCTCCGCGGACAACGCCAACGCCGCACAACGCCAACGCCGGATGCCTGACATAGCCCGACTATGAAATGCATTCGCATTTAAAATAGGTGTGTGCCTTGCAAAGTGGGTGTGGTGTATTAGCTACCTTGAACGTGAGGAATATCACATATCAAGAAAAGTGGGAGGTTAATTAACCTTACATTTAGGGAACAAGGGTAATCTCCTTTGAGCGCCCTGCCAAGAATGTGGGCGAAAACCGGATTTCCACAACATACGTAGAACTCATTGATGGCCTAGTGCGTTATGCATACTTGGATGCTTAGTTAAGGGATGTGCAAATAAAAAAAAATACATGTTCACAAGAGAAAGTATGGGATCAAGCTCAGACTCACACTATTTATTCATGGACAAAACCACTGACTAAGAAAAATATGGCACCAAGAGCGCATGAGCAAATAGAAGAATGAGATGCGTAATTACAGATGCGTAGGCAAAAACGCCTTCTCTCGACTATAGAGGCTGATGGAAGGGTCACTAAGGCAAACTAACTAAGGAATTTCTGGCTACGCATCTGTAGTTACACATCTCATTCTCGTATTTGCAAATGTGCTCTTGGTGCCATATTTTTTCTCATACACAAAATGAGATTATGCCATAGCCCAATAACATTATGCTATGCCATGGTCTCATGTCGCGTTTTTCTGCTCAAGAATAAATTCCACATTCGTCAAAATGCTTTCGTGGAATGTGTCTCCACAAGTAGTGCCACCTAGAGGCAAAGCAGGAGGAGGACAAATACGGAGTGACAAAGTGTCACGAAAGAGGTGCTTGTAAGGCTAGTACGACAACACTAGTCGCGAAGACATTGGCATACTAACTACCATGCTGTCTGGTTGCAGAAGCAAACACAAACACATCTCACTTGATGACCCAAATGCTTGATTTCCCAAAGCTTGTGTCAAGGGGAAGTGGGTCAAGCCCTTTTATTACATGCAAGCACAAATGCCCATTTTTCAAATTGCTATCGTGAAATGTGTCAAAGCCACTGCACGTAATGTACAAAGAATTACAGTTAAAACTCAATCTAATGAAGCCCGATTTCATGACGTTTTTGATCTAACGAAAAAATTTTGATTTCCCGGCAGGTGCCCATAAGGTTCAATGCTGTCATCAGCCTAAATTAACAAACTAACTTGGCCACCAAAGCCGATTTAACTATGTTTTTACTGAAATAATTGAGTAAACGAGCAGTAATTTACTTATAACTGACAGAGACCGGTTTTTCTTTGAGCTTATTCTCTATTGCTACCGCGTTAAAACATCTAGGATACCTAGTCACAGCCCTAGCTGGACACCGAGCCAATGCACTCTACAAGACTTGGTAGTCGGTAGCAAGTTATACATGCCAAGTGGTGCTAGTGGTGGCGGTAGTTGCTGTCATTACTTCATGGTTTATGCGGCAGATAACCCTGGTCACCTCCTCGCAACTTTCTCAGTTGGTTTGACCGCACAATCGCTACATTCGTTCACTGTGTCATTGAATGTTGGTAGACTGTCATAGCTTCACGTGACCATAGGCATGCACAGGGTGCCCCATCAGAGGGGGAGCGCGGCAAATATTTATCGCAGTGCACCCTGCCCCCCGGTTGGTCGAGTCCAAACGACAGTATGTTTCACAATGATGAAAAAAAAATTGAAAATGAAGCAATGACGTGCTTCCCACAGTGGCCTGCCTTTGGTTCCTGGCTTTCCTGATATAAAGATGCGAAGCAAACAGTTCATGGAAAACAACATCAGCGGTCTTCGGCTGCCATTATCGTCAAAAGCCTGCGTGGCCGTCATTGAGTAAATGTATCAGGCAGACTTCGTGCCCTCTCCTAGGTAACCCCCCCCACCTGCCACCCTATGCACGTGACCTGCAACACACACACATGCCATGTCCGGGCCACCTTTGTGCAGCTTTCATGAATTTTTCATATGCGTAGGCATGGGTTGATGGCAAAAATAATGTCATGGTTGCTTTTGGGTATCGCTATGTTGCAATTTTAGATATCAGAAGAGCAAAAAAATCACTTTCTCGATTTTACGAACTTTAATAAAACAATTCGCACATGGTCATCACTTCGTTAAATTGAGTTCTAACTGTAGCACCAGATGCTTGTGCATCAACCACGTTCACGCAGTGAAATGTCACTGCAACCTTTCATTGTTTTGTAGCGAATCTATTTGTGCTACATGTTGCTTCCGTTTACTTTATCTATGAAAATGAGTGGAAGGGGACAAACATTCCCTGAAGAGTACAAGAAGAAAGCAATTGAGTTTGCAGGGGCATGTGGAATCCTGAAGTAGAATAGAAAATTGAGCGAGTTGGTATTGATTCATAATTAGGACTGCGCAGCGCTCCCAAAAGGGACAAGGGACAGAAGTGCACAAGACATGCCCTGACTCTCAACTGAATTTTTATTCCGAAAAACATGAAAAAGTAAAGTAAACAAGAAGATATCATCGAGTCACATGACTTGTGCTCCAAACGAAAAATGAAAAGAACATCCCTGGCTGCCACCCCGTAACATAGCATGCGCACGAGTTTTAAGTCGCGTTGCCGCACGTGCTGACCAAAAACTCTTATTCCCTATTCCAAAGCTTTATCGATGGCTGGCTAACGCATCTTTCATAGCTTCTTCTAATGTGGAAGGCCTCTATAATTTCTCGAGCAAGCTGCTCTTTGTGCCTGGAAAGAACCATGGTATCAGTAAAGTGCGGGGTGCACCCGCACTCCCGACAATGGTAATGCGTCTCTTGTGTTAATGAACGCTTATGTTCACCCAAACGAACATTCAGGCACCTTCCACTCTATCCAATGTAAGAACTGCCGCACGACAATGGGATCTGATGCACGATTCCTGCGTAGCAATCAACAAAGTTGGACATGTGTCTTGTACCACATTTC
This sequence comes from Rhipicephalus appendiculatus, assembly GCA_030522465.1. NCBI lineage: Eukaryota > Metazoa > Arthropoda > Arachnida > Ixodida > Ixodidae > Rhipicephalus > Rhipicephalus appendiculatus. The sequence goes on along the minus strand of JALIZH010019587.1, from coordinate 89,398 downwards.
TGCGTAGCAATCAACAAAGTTGGACATGTGTCTTGTACCACATTTGCTGTTTGTTTCTTTCGACCCACTCGGCTCTGTGCACTTGTTCACGTGGGCGCACATGCCGGACAACTTGTTTGGGGAGAAAAAGACGACGTCCAACCCGTAGCGCTTAGCGACGTTTTTTAGGCAATGTGACAGCTTGTGTATGTAGGGTAAAACAGCGCATCTTCAGTTTGTGCAGTCTCTTGCTGCACTGACTTTTTTGCCCTCATCAGTTTTTCACACGCCTTTGCGATTGCGACGTCCGGCAATCCAGCTCTCCTTAATCCAGCCACTTGTTCCTCAAAACTATGGTAGAGACCGTGTGCTCATGTTCTTTCTCGGGCAGAGCGGATGCAAGAGAGTGCTATCCCCTGTTTGATCAACATGAGTGGGTAAAATTTGATCAGCATGAGTGGAACAAACATGAGTGGGTAAAAATTTCATTTTCAGGTCTAGAAACTGAATAGACTCTTCTTTCATCATTTCAATCGTGAATTTGACACCGAGCCGACATTCCTTAAAGACTTTGAGAATGTCTATGCTGCTTCTCGTGTAATCTGTGCTATTAAAGGAGCACTGACACAAAAAATTTTGCACCTTATTTTTTTTGCTGCAGTAGGCAGCTTATGACCCACTTATCACGGCTGGAAACCTGACTTGCGCGAGTGCGCAACGGTTATTTATTTAGAGACGTTTTTAGAGCGCCCAGTCGCAGTTTCAGTTTCAAAGAGCACCGAGCTAGGCAGAAGCAGTTCCGGTGGCAAGATAAATGCAGCTGGCCACGTGACCAAGCAAAACTGTGACGTGGGCGCCACGCGCGCGAGCGGGCGCCGCACTGACAGTCAGCACAGTCAGAACACGCAAAGCCGCAGGCAAGGAGGAAGGAATCGCAGGCAGCGCAAGCGCAAGGCGTGTGCCAGCAACCAGCCAACTCGTGACGTAGGTTTGTTTACATTGCCACTCCGTTGATGTCGGCGTCGCGGGGGCCTCCGCAGCTCGCTCAGTCGCACGGCATGCACTTTAAAATTGATTTTAAATATGTTCTAAGCTATATTTGCCCTTGATATTTCGTAGATGTCGTGTATGTATCCACATAAATCTATCTCGCTCATGATCTCGCCTTCGAATTTTGTGTCAGTACTCCTTTAAAGAAGACCAAATAATCATCAACATATCGGTACACCTGACCTACCATGCCATCTAAGCGCTCAGCCAACAACCTATCTACTCTGCTCAAAAACATTTCACCAAGTACAGGGGCGACCCTAGACCCTATACGGACGCCACTTTCCTGTTTGTACAGGTTGCCTTCATGTTGTACAAAGGTAGACCAAATGTAAACGGACAGGAGTTCTAGAAAGGCCTCTACTGAAACTTTACTGAAACTTAGAAGAGGTCTTCAACTTCAACACTGATTGCCTGGCACTTCTCTGGGTTGATTTCTCTCAAACAGTTTGTCACTTCTAAGGAATTAGCTACCCGAAAAGGGTCTTCGATGTGTAAGGAGGCTAGCTGCGCCTGCAGGTACCCTGACACGACATGTTGCCACGTAGCCTTTTCAGTGACGATTTGAAAGGAATGTCTGGATTGTGGGTTTTTGCTGAAAAGAAAGCTTCCAGGAAATCTTTGCCAGCCTTCTTTACTCCCACTGCCAAGTTTTCTAACTTTAAGCCGGTTAACAGCGCCAAAGCACTTTTCTTCTTTTTTGACAGTTCTTCAGTGGACTGCACGAAACTAGCACAGATTACACGAGAAGCAGCATAGACATTCTCAAAATCTTTACGGAATGTGAGCTCGGTCTCAAATTTACGATTGAAATGATGAACGAAGAGTCTATTCAGTTTCTATACCTGAAAATGAAAGTTTTACCCTCTCATGTTTATTGGCGATACTTCCCAAGAAGCATGAAATAGTTGCTTGTTTTCAGCTCTAGCTATTCCAAGCTTATCAAACAGCGGATAGCACTCTCGTGCATCCGCTCTGCCCTAGAAAGAACATGCGCACACAGTCTCCGCCATAGTTCTGAAGAACAAGTGGCTAGATTAAGGAGAGCTGGATTCCCGGACGTCGCAATCACAAAGGCATGCAAAATGATGATGGCAAAAAAGTTAGTGCAGCAAGAGATTGCACAAACTGAAAGCAGCCGTACGCAAAAAAGATGCGCTGTTTTACCCTACGCACACAAGCTGTCACATGGCCTAAAAAACGTCGCTAAGCGCTACTGGGTGGATGTCATCTTTTCCTCCCCAAACAAGTTGTCCGGCATGTGCGCCCGCGTGAACAAGTGCACACAGCCGAGTGGGTCGAAAGAAACAAACAGCGAATGTGGTACAAGACACATGTCCAAGTTTGTTGATTGCCACGTAGGAATCGTGTATCAGATCCTGTTATCGTGCGGCAGTTCTTACATTGGACAGAGTGGAAGGTGCCTGAATGTTCGTTTGGGTGAACATAAGCGTTCATTAACACAATAAGAGACGCATTCCCATTTAGCAGACCATTGCCTGGAGTGCGGGTGTACCCCGCACTTTACTGATACCATGATTCTTTCCAGGCACAAAAAGCAGCTTACCCGAGAAATTATAAAGGCCTTGCACGTTAGAAGAAGCTATGAAAGAAGCGTTAGCCAGTCATTGATAAAGCTTTGGGATAGGGAATAAGAGTTTTTGGTTAGCACGTGCGGCAACGCGACTTAAAATTCGTTGTGCGCATGCTATGTTACGGGGTGGCAGCCAGGGATGTTCTTTTCATTTTTCATTTGGAGCACAAGTCATGTGACTCGATGATATCTTCTAGTTTACTTTTTCAAGTTTTTCAGAATAAGAATTCAGCTGAGAGTCAGCGCATGTCTCGTGCACTTCTTCTGTCCCTTGTCCCTTCTATGAGCGCTGCACAGTACTAACTAGGAATCCTGGAAGCACGGCCCGAGTTCAAAGATAATGAGAAGAGCTTTTGCTCCTGGTGAAACCACAAGGATTACATCATGGCATGCAGCAGTCAAAAGAAGCTCCTCAATACAAATTACAATCACATTATAGTGGCATGCTATTAAGCAGTCGGACCGCTCCCTTTTCATTTTCAAGAGTAACTGTACACGAATGCGAGCGCTTGGCTCACCACAAGTGCTCGGCTGGGGACTGTCACTCATGCTTCAAATTCATGTCTTGTTCTGTACACGCTGCAATACACACTACCATTTCCAACAAATGAATTGCATCCCCAAACACGTTTGCATCACTAGCCAACAAATCTAGTCACGTTTCCTGCTTATCTGTAGTTTTAAGGATAGATAACTTGTCGCTCAGCTCCGCTTCTTGAAGAAACCGTCCCTCATAACCAGTCGTGCCGAAGACTGCGTACCGCCCACACCCCAAGACTTTGTCCTTTGTGACAGGGCGGTTGTCTTCTAGTTGGCCAAGTGCGGCTGAGAGGACAATGTTGTGGTGTTTTGTTTTTAGACAGTGCTTTTGTTATGACTATGTTGTGTCGTTACAGTCTCTCCTCTCCTCTTTCATTCTTTCGCACCCCATTTCCCTTTCCTTAGTACACCCTAGCCAATAGGAGTCTTTCCTCATTAACCATCCTACCTTTTTCCATCTGAAGGATAAATGCTTGGGCAAGTTGGTACTGAACCATTTGACCAACGAACAGGCTTTTCTGCCTCTTTTCTGCGCTTTGTGACATAATCGCAATATTTCCCTACACTTTGTTTTAAAGTCAAGTTTATTAAATAGTTCAGTTGAGTTACATGGTTAGCGTATTACAGCAGGAAGTCCCACAATTTCAGGGAAACTGACAGCGGTACCATTTATGCTTACATGAATGGGGTAATTGCAAAAAATACAGCTAAATTATACGGACGTGTAAGCAATAATGAACAAGCTTGAATAACAATAGCAACAAGATCAGTACATAACATAATGGCAGTACTCACAATTGAAAAAAAAATGACATGAAAATATTCAAAAGCAAGCGACGAAACAGGAATAACAAAAAGCAAGATTAAGCTGATCATGGTGTGATGGTGAAAAAAAAAATGTTGGTAGACGTTGCATTTCGGCCACTACGATAGCATAGTGCATAGAACGGATCACGCAGCACGCGTGTCACACGAGAACTATCGATCGCGACCGAACTCCAATCGGGCTTGAATTTGTCGACAGGGATCCGTTTCCCCACACCCTCATCTCGCATAAGTATGTTAATGCCGATCGGGAAACCCGGTCCCGATCTGAATTCCACCGTGTGACACCCGTAATGAACCAGCTCACTTTGCCGCTATGATGAACCTAGTCTTGTCGCATAATGCCCGTACCTGCCCAGACGATAATTGGCTAGACAGAGGCACGCTTTACGGCGTGATTTCAATTAAGAGGAATGAGCACAACTTACCAGCCAGGCGAAGCACTCGGGTTGCTTTGGTATCCATCCAGTGTCATCATCGCCGTTTTACCCAACCTCGTACGGGACGGTCGGGTTTACCGGATCGAAGTATTGCACAGTGGGCATGGTCGATTACCGCTGAGGTCGAATTCAATCTCATATCCTACGAAAACAGGCATTGCAAGTACACCAACGGCGTGCTCCTACCGCCGACAACACGAAAACTACGGCTACGGATTCGCATACGACTTCAAGTGGTCGGAGCGGTCACTTGTGTGTTTTCATTCGTCAAAGCGTAGCCTTCGAGATTGGTACGCAATAATCGGAGATAACCGACCACATAATAATCCAAGAGCGCTCGTCTTGTACTTGTGTATTTTGTGTGTTTTGCACTTCCAAGTACCTTAAAAGACCCAGCAGAATGAAAAGAAAGCAGGAAAACGTGATACACTGCTTAAAAGAATGCTGCACCGTACTATCTGTGCATGAAAGGTAGCACACAAAGTAAACCCGCGCAGCGCCGCGCCCTTCCTAGTATTATTTTTATTTCCTTTTGTTGTCTGAATTATTAAATGCCAATAAACTCAAGGAGGTCGACAAACGCTTACTTTAGGCGCAGCCGTTGCGATCATGGGTAGCGCGACACGTTTTGTCAGGTGGTGTTGAAACGTTTTACGTGTCGCTGAAAACTAACAAATACCAGCAGCCATATCATGCATTTATTTGGTAACACACTAGACGTAACGTTACGGTTACACGTGACTCTTGATTGCCTCTTGGGTTTGGTTGGCTTCGGAGCAAATTACCTTATTGATGTGTTTATGTTGAAATGCACGTGGGCAGCGGGCAGAGACTGACTATGCACACTGAACACATTAAAAACAAATTCATGCGCCACAGCGCATACACGGCAGCCGAAGGCCAAATGCTGCAGTGAATCTTCAAAAACGGCTCCTCATGCTTCCTCATGCCTAACACAGGTAGTCAGAAAATGTGACCCAGCAATAAGTCACGAAGCTTTTCAAGTACCAGGCGTATAGCTGGTGATAAAAAAGGGTCCTAAAAAATTTGCTTTGGGGTAAGAATGTACCAAAGGAAAACGAGCAAAAGAATTAACACGTGTGATTCCATATACGCACAAGACTTCCCATGCTCTCAAAAAGATCAGGGAAAATCATGGCGCAAAAGTTTTTTCTGCCCCTTTGAAGCCGAAAGGCCATTGCAAACAGTTAATGATTCCCCCCGTAACTGCGTCCATGAAAACGTGCCCCGTTAAGCATGTAAACAAACATTTAGAATGTCACGCAAAATGCTATATTAGGCAGACCGGACGTTGCATTAATACAAGATTAAGAGAACATGAGTATGCCACGGAGATGCTGCAATCACCATGGCACGACACACGCAAGATGCGATCCCTTTTTTTAATCAAACGCAGAATGTTGGCGCACTGCAGCCCTAAAAGAACACGAGAAATCACAGAGGCACATTCCGTGTTTAAATCATACGATCCAGTGAGATCTATTGCGCTCAGTGAGGCAGCCTTTAGCTTTATCAACAACCGAGATTAGTTAAAGGGACTGTCTACCGTCGTTCATCACTTTTATGTTTTGTATCGCAATAAAAAGCGTACCGTCTGAAGTACCGAACCTTGCAGCGGTTTCTCTGGAAAGTGAGTGGAAATTTTTAAAACAGAATTTTGCGATTTGCATTCGGTCCTCTTCCATTGGTGGGATGAATGCCCACAACACTGGTTGGTGGAGGCGATGACGACTGTAGTGCCGGTGAAAGTCGCAAACTGAAACCGCGCGCTCTTTTTGCAGACTTCATCAATTTTTGTTTAATAATAAAACAAATACCGTAGTGGTCGTTTAAGCACGCATATTGTCAGATAAAGGTTTCTCCAGCTTTGTTCAGTCTGCCTGACAAACCACCGCGGTCGAGCGGAAATGTTGGTCTGTTCCAGCAAAACTGGTACGCCGGGGTTGTGAAACGAACTGTAGTGGTTCCACTCATGCCAACCGCGCTACTAAAATGAACATAAGGAGTGCTTCACAAAACAACAGAAGGTTCCTGCTGTCTTTCAGTTATGTTTAGGTGTTCTGTGTTGTATATGCGATATGAGAGCCAGCATGGACGCCCTGGTGAAGCGGAACGTGATGGCAAAATCTTCTTCAATGTAGCACCTTGGTGAGGCACTTTACTGATGTAGCACTTTACTGATGAGGACTCGTGCTACGTTACTAGATTACGTTGGACTCACGGGCATGGTTCGAAAATTCCCGAAGACAATTTTTTTTTCTTATGAGCGGTGCCGGACGCAGTGCTCGCGTTTCACCGCCGTAGGCAGGCAGGTATGGGTGGCATTCAAAACGCCGAAAATCAAAATGACGAATTATCGGAATGCCGAAATTTAAAACGCCGAAAATTCAAAACGCCGAAAATATAAAAAGCCGAAAATTTAAATTGCCGAAAAATCAAAACACCGAAACATCAAAACGCCGACATTACCCAGCTATAGCGGAATATAATGTATCTTGGCAAGATAAAGGTTCCGCCGGCTTTGTACGATGTTGCATGCGCTTTCGCCCTCTTTTCTAATAGCCACGTTCCCTTTTCATATGGTTTTAATCAGCCCTTCGAAAACAGGAATATATTTCCTTGTTCATTAAATTTCATAACATACAGATAAATTGTGTGCAATGCCTCGTAGGAAACTTAAAACATCCACGTTGTCCCGGTTGGCCAGAGCCGCTGCCTAACGACTTTCACGTAACTTCTGCTTCTTGCGCCTCTGATCGCTCCCTCGATGTCGTCTTCGACTCTGGCCTGCTCCTTTTTCATGGTGGTTATGAAGCGGAAGACGCTTACGTGTTGTGTGCCAACCAATATTTCCCATCGTCGGTGCCATGCCTCAACGGCGTTGTTGCCTCTTGGAAATCCTTCCTGAGTGAGGGAAAGCACATTCCAAAGAGATGGCGGGGATATAAGAGCCATCCTGTCAACCGATATGCATACCCACCTTTACAACAGATAAAAAAATACAAAATTTTATATCGGTTTAATATGCTGATGCTGGTGCTTTTGCAGAACAAGTTGAACAGCTATAGGTTCGTGTCAGTGGACAGTGACACGGCGGAAAACGAACAAGTGGTATTCACAAAGCGCGTCATTTATTTTTCACGTGGTTTCGGCGTTATGTCACTTCGGCGTTTAGATTTTTCGGCATTTCGCTTTTTTAGGCATTTCAATTTTTCGGCCTTTCAATTTTTCGTCGTTCCGACGTTCGGCCTTTTAATAATTCGGCCTTTTGATTTTCGGCGTTTTGATAGGGACCCGGCAGGTATAAAGGCAGGCGAACGCGCCGCCGGCAGCGCCACCGAGCGCCTCTCTGAACGCGTGAGGAAAAAAGCAATAATTACTCTTTGGCGCAACCTAAAGCTGCCTCAAGTGCGTAAAATACAATTTCAAGTTACACATGTTTGTTTTTAAGCAAAATGAGTCTACCTGCGAGGATTTCTTGTCCGACCAATAGATTGAACCACATCGCTGTTTGGTGACGCTAGCGGTCATTCTTTGTCGACTTTCGACGTCAAATTAAAATTATTATTCTTTTTTTGTGGAACAAAAGCATGCTCATTGCCGCCGATGTGATGAACGATCTTCTCATTTTCGCCACAATCAGAAAATTTTTTTCGAGCGGTAGACAGTCCCTTTAACACTACACATGCGGAACACGATCGCCTGAAATGACTTGCTTTCATGAACATCACGGTGACATAGCCCCTATTATCGTCAATATATTCGTGTATATCTTTGTCGTGCCTTTGCGAAAATAAACAGTTGAAAACTTTTGCACCACTTAATTGTCCTGTCCTCTTGTTTCATTAGTCGTTCGTGCATTTTGCTCAGCGTGACTACTTTACAATGCCGTAACAACTAGTCCAAATTGAAACTTTTTTTGCTTCAAAAACGGGTCTGCAAGTTGATCGCGTCACGGCCACGAAACAATCAATGTCAAATGACAGCAAACGTCATTCGCGTTTAAATGTGTTAATTGTCTCTTGGTTTCATTAGTTTTGTACGTGCATGTCCACACTGCAGGCAGCAAACACACAATACCAAACTAACGAGCTACCTACGGTGACTCTACGCAACCAATCCCCACTAAAACCCCCCAACCTTTATCACACCAACGAGCCTTGGTGGAGAGCCTTGGCCAGCTCCAACTGCTCCAACCTCGAGCATCAATTGCAGCTGGTCGCGATCGAGGGACCCAGGACGCGGCCCGCGCGCTAGCTCAACGAATGCGGGACGAAGGACGCCTGTCCATCTTCTCAAATAAAGACGCTTATCGCCAACTTTGGACGACTTGTCTGCCGTCCTCCTAGTCCACTCTCTATCGGCACGTACGATTTCGGGGGTGCTTTGATCATCAAAATGTACTGCAGTACATGCAGACCAATGTTTCAACTAGCAGAGCATATCGGCCGACAACGCGAGCTGCTTTCACGTAAGCGAGCGAGCGCGAGCGCGCACCGCGATAGCCGAGTCGGGCAAGGACCCTCGTGCAGAGATTCCCCGATTTCCATGGAGTTGGGGAGTGGGATCCCAGCGCACGTGCTGCAGTGTCCTGCTTCACCCCAACCCTTGCAGCGCGTCTTCGGCGCCCTCACAATGCAAAAATGTGGAAAAATAAAAACTGCACAGCCTGAGTGATTTATTTGCTAATAACATAGATTTCAACCTACTTATTGAATTGCACTGTCATTGTTTTGCGCCAAAACTGGCATGTACGTTGGTATATATGACACCTGGGCTGGCATACAAGTGAAAACTTTTTGTCACTTAATTCGTATTCCTTCAACTTAAAGTACGTGGTATTAAACGTGACTCCGTAAAAGCAGCATATGTCAGAATATGCCCCCCATGCAGTGCCAAAGGAAAGTATCTGATCCCCGAGGCATGTTTAGAAAAAGGTGGTATGACCATAAGTCAGCAAAGAAGGTGGAGCTCACTCAGACTCACTCATGACATATTTTGCTTTTAGCGCTCACTCGGACTCAGACTTGCCAATTTTTTTCCTCAACAGCACTCGCGCGGACTCAGGCTCACTAAAGTTTTTTTGAACCGGACTCACTCGGACTCAAGCTCACCATAACATTACTCACTTGGACTCACTCATGCTCAGACTCACGGCATGATGTGCATCTGGTGTGAGTCGACTCATTAGCCTGTCAGCACATAGCTTTTTTATTAATATCGCATAATTGGTGCTCTATATAACTTGGCGTCTTTGGATCATGTACCTTTAAATGAGTTGTGTTTGCAATCCTGTAACAACATTTTTATTGAAAGGGATGACTGAGATATTTTTATCAAGAATTTCCCAAGGAAGAGATTGCACAAGGGTGAGGGGTTGGGGTGGAGAGGTGAGGTTAGTGCACCTCGCCTGCCCGTAACACACGCCTCTGATAAAAAAATTACCGAGCTAGCATATGAATGCTAATGCATAGAAGTATTGTGTTAGTCAACATGACTATAAGCACAAGCCGAAATAAGGCTGATAGTAATGCCGAAGTTGAGTATTTCATTATATATAGTCAGCACAGAGCTATGCAGCTAACTTAGACTCACAGAACAAATATATTTTGCACTTAAGGCTCACTGGGACTCAGACTTGCCAAAATCTTCCTCAACGGGCCTCACTCGGACTCAGACTCACTAAAGTTGATCTCAGCCAGACTCACTCGGACTCGAACTCATTGAAGTATTACTCACATGGGCTCACTCAGACTCCTGCTCACATCTCGATCTGATGTTTACGTGTGAAGCAGTGCACGGAGAGAAGGTACAAAAGGAACGAAAAACGACAGGACAACCACTGCTTTTCGTTCCTTTCATACCTTGTCTCCGTGTGCTGCTTCACACGTAAACATGAACTATCACCAACTCGCCCAACTTTCAACTTTACTGATCTTGATCTGAGTCTGAGTGAATCTGAGTGAGTCGAGTCATGAGTGAAGTTGCCAAGCTATGGGTATGACATCAATTGAAATGGGAAAGTGGTGCAGCCTGCAATTTTTTCACAATTATGAAACATGTTGGTCTGAAAGAAGGCACTTTCATTTCTCAAAGCATCCCCCTTCAGGCCCTCGATATTTTAAACTGATGCACTCACCCAAACATTCTGGAGTGCACAGATACTAGCATGATAAAAACTTTTATCCTAGTCTTAAAGTCATGAACAATTAGCTTGGTTGATTTTATTATCATTAATAAATGAAGTGTTGGAGCTTATATAGAGTGAGGAAAGATTGCATGACAGACGCTAGAGTTTCTCCTATCTGAGGTTCCTTGTAAAATGCTGTACTCGATTGGTGTGCGGTATGAGAACATGCACTGCCCTGAATGAATAAATCGGGTAATCTAGGTAGGCCTATAGCTTGTCTTTCGTCTGTGCACGTTCTGTGCTCAAGATGGAGAATGTCCCAGTAGTATTTTCTCTTTCCGGTCTCTACCTTTCCTATATTTTTTTCTCTCTCGCTGGTATCACTGCTACATAGGTAAGCAACAAATGATAGGGTGCTCGACAGCTCCCTTCCGAAAAAGCGAACATCATGAATTCTCCAGCTGAGTGAATTAGTAGAGTCTTTGCAGAAGATTTTTAAATGTTTCAGAGTCAAATGACACACTCATGCTTCGTTGAAAGTGTAAGAATTAGAGCGGCGTACCACAAAATGTCGAGCAAGCATCCCCCTACGGTGAAGGATAATCCGACCAGATTTGGGTGGGGGGCGCTTGCTCGGTCCCGGACTGGTCATTGGTGATTATTTGGCACTTATTTCAGATCTCCCGAAAAAGAAAAGGGGGGGGGGGGCGCTTGCTCGGGTGGGGGGCGCTTGCTCAGCGTTTTACGGTACTTAGTTATATGCATAATTGCTCTCTTGTGCACGTAGGTTGGCATGAATGTGGCAACTGAGAGAATGCCACCTTGCACTTTGCCCTGACCTCATTGTTGTCTTCCTCTTGGAGCCAATGTGCCTGAATAATGGATGCTTGCTGCAGGGCCATCACCCTATTGAGGAAGTTGTGAAATCATTGAGGAGTGCCAAAGGAAAAAAAAATTGGCACAAACTTCCTTCTAGGGAATTGTGAATGTATGCACAGTGGCACATGCTCATCTCTGCAGTGTAGTGCTGACCATCACTTGACCACTGTTTCACCCCTGCTTTGTCTTTGCTTAACGATGACGGACTGATGAGTTCGATGCCTTGCAATATTGGAAGGTTTGGGGTTTGAGTCTCTATGAATGCATCAAATATGTTGAGGGTTGATAGCCGTGAAACTTCAGCTGTTGAGGTTTTTATACCATACCTACACGGAAGGTTTGTGTTCGAGTTCTTACACACTTTGGAGGTCGATGGTTGAAGGCCATACATATTTCGAAGTTTCAGAGTTCAAATGACATGTCACCATGGACCCCACGAGCAGTGTTTTTTTTTTTTTGTCCACTTAATTTCCCTTCTTGACATAAATGCTGCAGTCCTAGTAAAAACTACAATCACTGTCCCCAATGCTTTTCCTTTGCTTCATTGCCTGTTGGTTTTATTAGGTTGTCTCAAACAAAGACACAAGCGCCTTGATCAATGCCCCTTCTCTTGTTCTGTGGGTTCCTGTGTATACTTATGGGAAAGACATGACATTAGTTTATCGACACATTTTATGGGGAAGCAGCGTAAGAATTAATGATTACACATTGAAAGCTGACGATTCATTGAGCTGGCTGCAGACTTCAGTGACAGCCTCCTGGTTAATCACCTATAATGATGATTGAATGGGTGCAACTGCCACGGTTCTCCTTGCACGCCTTTCGCTCTTAGTTCGATGCTAATTTGGAGTCTCCTGACCTAATTAGAGGAAGACGTCTTGACACACACGGTGCCCTGCTGACATTGTGCAACATCAGTGTCCCCTATCGAAGAGATGTGTCAGTTCCGCAAGTTGATAAAGAATTGTCATTTTTTAAGAATTAAAAAGTTTTCATTTGAAAAATATTCTCAGGGATCCAAGAAGAGTGTGTGAATTCATATTACTAGTATGAGTGCATGCGGTGTATCTTGCTACTGAACCTAACTAAAGCATGGGTTTACGATAAGCATGAATTAAAGCTCTAGGGCTTAAGTAATTGGTATGTTAAGTGGATGTGACTTTTCTCACACAGTGAGAATGGCCCTGATGAAATTAGTGCTGTGATAACTGGTGGTTTTGAAAGGAGGTAATCATAAAAATTGCTGGCTAGTGTATGTGCTTCATGTGCACTGGCACCTGTAATCACTGGAAAAAGTTCCTAAGCATGTGCTATTTGTGCTCATAGCCTGAACAATGCCAGTGTAGTTCTGTTGCTGCATCAGCATATAAAATCAGCTGTTCCTGTTGCTTTGGCACACATTATGCCACTTACAGAAAAGTTAGAGAGGCCCAGGTGAACGCTTACTAAACGACAGTGAAGAGCATGTGCTCTATATATGAAAAACATACTCTTTCTAGTAAAACTCGTTCTTGGCCTAGTGTGTTAGACATACTTGAAATCAAAAGGTTGCGCGAAACTTGGACACGATCACAAGCGAGGGTACAGGGACAAGCGCAAGGTTGCGCTTGTCCCTGTACCCTCGCTTGTGATCGTGTCCAAGTTTCGCGCAACCTTTTGATTTCAAATACTCTTTCTGTGCAGTTGCATTTCTTTTACATTTTGTAAGGCGAATTTATTTTTCCCATTTTGTTACTTGGAAAGGGAAAAGATAATCATGATAGGCTCCAAATTTAGATGCCACACTTTTTGTACCGAACCTTTAACCTTTATTTTAGGTCACATTATGTATTTGCTTCATCAGCACAGCCTACATTAAGTGGTTTTACAAAATGTTAACCAGTCACTGTGTTTTTTCTTAAGTTGCATGCTGTTTTTGGATGTACCATTTCAAAGTTACACTGATGTAGTGATGCAAGAATCATTCTAAGTGCTGTATGATTTCTCAGGTTTTTTATGTGTAGGCTTCAAGGTATGTGACAATTTTCCAAGTGACAGGTATGTACATGTATATGTTGCTTGATGTTCACAAGCAGTTTAGTCATCTCATTCAAAACCAGACAAGGTGGTTATTAGTACTAGTTAGTGAAGCATCTTCAAAGGTGTACATTGCAAAAGTAACAACAGGGACAAAGAATGACGTGGATGAGCAGGGACTTCCAAACAAATTCTATTCCAAAAAAGCTTTGAAATATATAAAAAGAGCACAGATAACATCGTGTCATTGGTTAGATAAACAAGGACTCTCGTGTTCATCTGCACACCCCCATACGGATTTGTAAATAGAAGTAAAATTCCTGGTTGTGCAAGTTGGTGCACAATTTCAAAGACGCAAACAACTAACGCTTTTGCCTTCACAGCCACTGGTGTGTCCTGTTTCTTCAATTCGTTGAAGCAGATTTGGTTCATACACAACCAAAAACAAGCATGTACATTCTGACCATGGTTATTTGGATGGAACAAAACATCTGCACACTTCTAACAAGAAATAGATTCTGGTCGAACTGCGCAGTGGGACGAGACACGAAGAGAAGGCGAGACAGACAAGCGCAGACTAACAACTATAACCATGCAGCAAGTGTCATGGGCATGACACTTGCTGCATGGTTATAGTTGTTAGTCATAAGCTTGGCAGTGCTATTTTGCGTAAGTTCAATTAAATTAAGTAATTTGCTAGTATATAGATGCCACAGGGGTCACATATTCAAGTTTTCTTCTGACAAGTTTTGTAAGATGAACTTGAGAGAGGACGAGATAGAAGAGATGTTACGGTGATGATAACCAAGCATGTGGTTAGTGTTGTTAACAATAGATGTGTAATGTGTACTTAAGATCAGAGGTAGTGTGAATGCCAAGATACTGAAATGAAAAAACAGGTTAAAACGAAGTATGATTGAAAAGATAACAGGGAGGGGTGGCGGCAGTTTGAGTTGAGCGGAGTGCTTTGCCCATTTTAGGATTTAGCTCCATGAGCCACACGTTGCAACAGTTAGATACAGCATCTAGGTCACTTGTATGGTCATAATGTCTTATTATAGTTAACTTCATGAAACGTCAATCGTCAGCAATGAGGTGAACATCAGAACACAATTTGGAAAGTCATTAATGTATATTAATGTATGCTGTACCAGAGGGATCTGTATAACAGATCCCTCTGGTACAGCAATGAACAGGCTCGCTAGATATGATGCCATTGCATGCAACAGACTGCATAAGCCAGGTGAGAAGACGAGGGTCTATATTTAATTTGCTTAGTTTTAAGAGAAGCAGTTTGTGACATACTTTATCAAATCCTTTCAAGTAATCAAGAAAACTAGTCAGTCATCAAAGTATACATTAAATATAGGTGAAATTCGTGAGTGAAGGAAGGAAATTGAGTTTAAAAAGAAATGGTTTACAAAAACATTTGAAGTTGCACTAAGCCGTGCAATACTAGATACACAGCGAAACTGATCGGTTGTTTATTTATTCCTGTATCCATAGGCATGCACACAGGGGGTGTGGCCAAGGGGGGGGACACCCCCTAGTCACCTAAGTGGGGGGGGGGGGGGGGGGGGCATACATTGACTTAATAGGGAGGGGGGGCACGGTGAGGAACCTTCGCCCCCCCTCCCCTGAAGGGGAACCCTGCACACACTTATGGCTGTATCTAGGCAGAACTTTTGCGTGAACTTTTGCTTTAACTTGGCTTGAACTTGGCTGTAGCGATGTTGAACTTGGTTCGAATTGGCTGTAACGATGATGGACTTTTGCTTGAACTTGGCTGTGGAACGTTTGCTTGAACTTGGCTTGACCTTGGCTGTAGTGTTGTTGAACTTTTGCCTGAACTTGGCTTGAACTTTGCGTATCCAATCGATGCTGCAGGCGCCGTTCTCATGCAGCGGAAAGCCTTGCTTCTCGGATCGTGGCTTCTTCCTTGGGAGTGTGATTTGTCTTCAGGCGACCATAGGCTGCCTATGGGTTGGCGCGAGCGGTACACTAGCTTTCATAACCACTAAGTATCGCATGACAGTGGTGTGACAATGCATAACGCACATGCCATTGGTGTGCGGTTCTAAGCAGGTGGCACGATGCTCTCAGATACCCCTTCCATAAAGACATGTACCTATTTATGATGATGATAGTTTTCATACAGGCTGCAGAAATTTCTGCGGCACATACCTGTTTGTTGAGCTAACTGTTGCCTGCTTCATTTTTAGTGGACCAGTGGTGAGTCGTGGGATTTGCAAAACTTTTGTGGCGCATACCCATTTATGATAATGATTGGGTGAACAAGAAATGATTTACTAAACAGCTTCGTAGTTAAAACCATACTGATTGGTGAAAATAAGATGGAGTCCAAAAACTTTAGTGGCTCGGATCATAATATGTGTTCTTTTCTTGAACATTTCTAATGAGATGCTAGTTAGGAAGATGGGGCGGTAAATTGTTGGTCACTGGACTTGTGGACAGGAATCGCCTTCTGATCTTCCAGTTTGTAGGAGCACAATGGCTGTCAAGCAACTACTAAAATTTTTTTAGAGAATGATGGATGAGTGCATAACGCACATTTAAAAGAAACGTATCTTAATAAGGTCTACACCTAGGCTATAGCAGATATCTCAAGTGAGTCAATGATTTTTTGCATGACCACAAGTGATGGCTTCACAGTGGAATGGACGAATCTGCTTTTCGTCCACTTTTGACAGATTGTCCCATTTATGGAGAGGTCATTGGAAATGTTCTTAGTTTATATACATTGTTATTGTCAAGCACTCACGCTGATGTATACACACAAAAAAAAATCGAAAGAAGAAAAAGAAAAAAAAACTGGAGAGCTGATTGGGGGGAGGGGGGCTTAATTGGGCCGGAAACTTTGCACAAACGGGGAGGAAGGGTGCTGCACGGTACACACAAATATCAGGCTGCGCGAAAACGTGCCTGCCATGGTCTTCCCATCGCTATGACACTGAGTACATGACCACTCGTTTGCGATACCACTAAAGTATTTTTTTATGATCCGAAAGGCCTCGTTTCCCGAGGGTTTCGAGTTGCCGCACTTTATGCACGTCAGAGTGTTCTGTAGGGCCGCAACCGCTCGGTTAAGTGTCTTAGATGTCGTTGCAGAACTTAGGCGACCGACAGCAGCACGCCAGTTTTGGTGCTCGCGCGCGCAGTTGCCGCGCAGTCACTCGTCTAGATGCATTGAAGCAGAAAAACGCTCGTTTCGCAACAGCACACGCAGATTTGTCCTAGCGTGAAAGCAGAGACGGGCCACGCATGCGCCATGTAAAGGTTCATTAATTCTTGCCATCATAGGGGTGCGCACGGGAAGGAAGGGGGCGCCCCCCCCCCCCCCAGTCACCCAAGAGGGGGGGGTGGGAGGGGCAAAGTTTGTCCCATACTTTAAGCCTGCCAATACAGTATCCATAACACGTTGGAACGTCGCAGGTGCCGAGTAAAGACCGAAGGGTATGACCTTGAAGAGGCCGTCTGGTGTGATGAGAACCCCCCCCTCCCCCCCCCCCCCCCGCCTCGTCTGAAGGGGAACCCTGGGCGCGCTTATGCTTATCATGCTTGCAGCCAGTGGTGGCACACCGGGCACGTGCCCCCCCCCCCCCCCCCCCCGAATTTTTTTTTTTTGTCATGGCATACATAGCGAAAAATGGCCATTTCAAGGAGGTGCCCTCCCCGAAACCAAGGGGGTGCCCCCCCTCCCGAAAAAAATTTCTGGCTACGCCCCTGCTTGCAGCGATCCTTTATGAGCAATCGATGTATCGAGTAGTTGCTGTTTCATGTTCTCTCATGCTTTGATGAACGCACGCATACGAGTTAACCGCACGGGCCCGTCTGGCAGGCGCCATATGCAACGCTCGCTCGGACGCTGTGTGCCACGTTGTCGGTGTCGGAGGGCTACACCGTGGAATATGTTATCGGTGCAGACAGCGAGGCCATCGGTGTCGGTCGCGGGCAAACTAGAATCCTATCGTACAGACAGCTATCATTGTCTGCCTCGAAGGTCGGCACACAAGACCCTTTTGTCCCGAGAGGTACCTTTGTCGGGGTCGCCCCCTTTGTCGGGGTCTCCACACAAGACCTTTGCCGTACAGACAGCCGTGCCCACAGTACCTTTATCGGGCCAATAGCTATCTTTACCGGGCCGATAGCTATCTTTATCGGGCCGATAGGGCCGCTTTATCGGATTTTTTGACTGGGAGCGATTTTGTACGCTGTACTTTTGATTTCACGTCGTTTTGTGGGGTTTCGTGGCGTAATTAGGACCTTGCGATTTCGCTCTTCTGGCATTACAAAACGCCGTTGTCTGCGATTTCGCGACGTTTGGTGGTTACTTAAGGTTAACAGCGCGAAAATAACACGACGGAGAGAAAAAAGACGGGACAAGCGTTGACTTCCAACTGAGATTTTATTGACAAGAAGGCTCTTACCCGAGTGAGCAGTAAAAAGCGGTGAAAAAAGCTGAAAACAGATAGCGCGTGAAAGGAGCACGTGCGTAAACAAGCGATCAGTTGCACTGTCAGACGGGGAGCTCTGTTTTTTGTGATGCGGGAGTCGACGTAGCAGGCTCAGTGATTGCTGATGTTTAGTAGTTTCGTATCTTTGCGTCTGTTTTCATCTCTTTTCACGGTTTTTTACTGTTCACTCGGTTATATATGAGCCTTCTTGTCAATCAAATCACACTTGGAAGTCGGCGCTTCTCCCATCTTTTTCCTGTCCGCCGTGTCTAATTTTCGCGCTGTTAACCTCAAGTATGCACAACTAGCCCAGTCAGCCACTTTATCAAGTTTGGTGGTGTTTTATGCGGTTTGCATGACTGCGATTTTGCAATTCAAGCTCATCAAAACGCTGTATTCGGCAATTTCACGAAGTTTCGTGGTGTTCCATGACACGCATGACCGTACAACTTCGCACTTCGTGCAGTACAGAGCGCTGTATTCTGCCATTTCACGTCCTTTCTGGTGTTCCATGTTTTCATGACCTGGCAATTTTGCATTTCTAGCTGTTCTGAACACTGCACTTTAGCTTTTACGTCGTTTTGTGGTGTAGCATGACGTTTGCACGATCTTGCAGTTTCGCACGTCTAGCTCTTCAAAACGCTGTATTCGGCAGTTTCACGATGTATCGTGGTGTTTCATGACCGGCATTACCTTGCAATTTCGACCTTTGAGCAGTACAAACGCTGTATTCCGGCATTTCACGTCCTTTCTGATGTTTCATGTTTCCATGACCTTGCGATTTGGCACTTCTGGCTGTTCTGAACACTATTTTCCAATTTAACTTCGTTTTGCGGTGTATCGTGCTGTTTTTAGGACCTTGATTTCGCTTTTGTAGCATTACAAAACGCCGTATTTAGTGATTTCGAGACGTTTGATGGTGTTTCATGATTCCATGACGGCGAATTTGCACTTCGGAGTCTTCAAAACGCTGTATTCGGCGATTTCACGGTTTTATGGTGTTTCATGACGCGCATGACTTGCAATTTCGCACTTTCAGCAGTACAAAACGCTGTATTCGGCCATTTCAATCCCTTTATGGCGTTTCATGTTTCCATGAGGTAGCGATTTTGCACTTCCAGTTGTTCTAAACATTGTATTTTCCGATTTAACGTCGTTTTGCGGTGTTTCCTGGCGGATTTAGGACCTTGAAATTTCGGACTTCCAGCATTACAAAACGCCGTATTCTGCGATTTCGCGACGTTTGGTGGTGTTTCATGGGGTTTGCATGACTGCGATTTTGGACTTCAAGCTCTTCAAAACGCTGTATTCGGCCATATCACCTCCTTTCTGGTGTTTCATGTTTCCATGACCTAGCGATATTGTACATCTAGCTGTTCTAAACCTTCTATTTTATGATATCACGTCGTTTTGCGGTGTTGCCTGATGTTTGCACGACCTTGCAGTTTCGCACTTCTAGCTGTACAAAACACTGTATTCTATCACTTCACGTCTTTTTGTGGTGTTGCATGACGTTTTCATGACCTTGCAATTTCGCACTTCTAGCTGTACAAAACGTTGTATTCCGTCATTTCACGTCGGTTCGTGGTGTTTCTTTAGTGGCGTTTCGTGGCGTTTGCACGACCTTGCAATTTTGCACTTCTAGAACGTAGTACAGAACGCAGTACAGAACGCAGTATTCGATTTCGCGTTGTTTGGTGGTGTTTCGTGACGTTTGCATGATCTTGCAATATTGCACTTGTGGCTGTACAAAACGCTGTATTTCCCGATTTTACGTCGTTTCGTGGTGTTGTAGGACGTTTGCACACCCTTGCAATTTCGTACTTCTAGCTCTACAGAACGCAGTATTCGATTTCGCGTTGATATGTGGTGTGTCGTGACATTTCGAAGACCTTAGAATTTCGCACTTGTGGTTGTGCAAAACGCTGTATTCTGCGAATTTATATCGTTTCTTGGTGTTTCATGACCTTGCACGACCATGCAATTTCGAACTTCTACACTACTAGGTGTACAAAACGCAATTTTCAGTGATTTCGCGACGTTTTGTGGTTACTTAAGGTTAACAGCGCGAAAATTACACACGGCGGACAGGAAAAAAACGGGACAAGCTTTGACTTCCAACTCATATTTTATTGACAAAAAGGCACTTATGTATACCCGAGTGAACAGTAAAAAACGGTGAAAAAAGCAGAAAACAGCGCGTGAATGGAGCAACTGCGTAAAAAAGCCATCAGTTGCACTGACAGACAGGGAGCTCTGTTTTTTGGGATGCGGGAGTCGGCGTAGCAGGCTCAGTGATTGCTGATGTTTAGTAGTTTCGTATCTTTGCATCTGTTTTCATCCCTTTTCACTTTTTTTTTACTGTTCACTCGGGTATATATAAGAGCCTTCTTGTCAATAAAATCTCGGAAGTCCGTGCTTGTCCCGTGTTTTTCCTGTCCGCCGTGTATTATTTTCGCACTGTTAAGGGGGGTATGGTAGGGCAAATGGTATATGTCAGTTTGAATGTAATATTTTAGAAATGGCTGCAAGTATTCACATAAAAGTTCACGTGCTCACAAAGAATGTCACTGTCAATCACGTGACACCCTTGTTTATGCCTGGGTTGCCTATCATTCCTGTGGCCCACTCCCAAATTTTAAAGTGGTTCAATTATTCATTGTACCTTTTCTCTGCAACCACCGAAACGAATGTAATGATATTAAGCCCTGTTATTCTTGAGACTTGTAGGTTATATGTGAACTAAAAAAATAAGACATCCTTTATGGAGTATTTGTAAAAAAAATAAAATTACTGCATGTACAAAGCCACAGAGGGTGCCGTTGCTGTGGAATTTTTTTTGCTGCTTTACTTTTCAGAAATGTGGCAATTTTTTTAGTTCAGATTATTTCCTACTTGTCGTAGCACATGCATAGAAAGCTTCATGGGAATCCATTGAATACTTTTTGAGAAAAGGTACATTGAAGTTGAGAAATTTATAAAAAACGCAACTTGAGAAAAACGAAGCTTTCTATGTGCGTACTGCTTACGCCAAGGGGGGGCGGCACACTTTGGCGCGGCATTTAAACCGCTTGGAGCAGCCGCTCGACGTCATGCTTCCACATGTTTGTTCCTCAGCGTGCAGTGGATTTTTCGCTGTCAAAATTGCAAATTCGATTTTTTGGGGGGTTTACCCTACCATACCCTAACTTAACCTTAAGTATCTTAAAACTTGGCAGCGCAAAATCGATGAGGACTACGAAGGAACACAGATACACAGGACAGACGCAAACTCGCAAGTAAACTTTAATCAGATGTCTCCCACACAGCCGAGTGGCGCACGCAGGCGCAATGCACATCATAATCTACATCGCTAATCAGGGTCGGCAAAGCAACAAATAATCATATCAACCAAGTTTCTAAAAACAGTTTTTCGTTACTGCGCAGCACAACAGAAGTGTCGCTGATACACTGACCTTCTTTCTTTTTAATGTGATAGGCCTCCATTAGTTCTCTCGCCAGCGCATTTCCACTTCTGCCCAGAATACGAATGCTAGAGAGCACCGGTTCACATGCACAGGCCCTACAATGCATAGGCCGATGAAACGTCAAATCATTTTGAACAGATCGCTCATGTTCCCGTGCTCGATCATTGACACAACGACCGTTCTGTCCGATATAAACCCTTCCGCAGTTGAGCGGGATTTCGTACACACGCCCACAGCGCATGTGACGTAGGGTCGTACGTCCTTTTTTTCAGCACGGCGATTTTTTTAAGTGGTGCCGAGACGCGAGGGCACAGCCCAGCCAGTTTATGTGGTGCAGAAAAAACTACAGGTACATTGTACCTATTAGACATTTTTTAAATTGTGCCACTTTGTACACATACGGCACCGCTTCCGGCCTTTTTTCTGCACGAGCAGATATAGGCCTCTTGCCCTTCAATTTCTGAAGGAGGGTTTCGGACACAGCTATAAAGTTCGAGCAGAGGAACCCAGCTGCCTGTAAGCGCCCAATCTGGTCATTAAAACTATCCTGAGCCAAGTGAACGCAGGCCTTTGTCAGCACCGATTCGAGGCATTGTGAGACAATACCTCGTTTTACTATCTTACTGTGAGCAGAATCAAAGGGTAAAAGCTGTTTTTGCGCTCGCGGAGAGTACTTCCAGCAAATATGCTGCCCCCTTAAAAGCATAATAATATCTAAAAACTGCAAGGTGTCATTGTTAGGAAGTTCATGGGAAAAGTTTAAGCCCTTTCCACGTCGTCTAAACAGGTTTAAAACATCCTCAACAGCACTAGCATTCGTCTGAAAGGGGTTAGTATTTAAAATCACGAGAAAGTCGTCTACATACCTAAAAAATTCGTTGAACTTTCTCGCTGTCCAAAACGTTATTCAAGACACGGTCAACAGCCGCTAAAAAAATATTGCAGAGAACTGGGGCAACACATGAACCAATACAAATTCCCTTTGGCTGGATGAAAATATAACTTTCAGACGCAACATAAGTCGATTATAGATAGTACTCTAGTAACACCATGAAGTTATCGACCGAGATATCGGTAGAATTCTGGAAAGCTACATCTCCGTTCTTTTCAATACAACAACGCACTGCAGGTAAAAGGGAATCGTGGGAAACGGAGTAGAACAAGTCCTCTACACCTATCGACAGGGCATACTTGCAAGAATCAAGAGACGCCAGAAACTTTGTCACTTCTTTTGAATTTTTAACAACAAAGGAATCATCAATTACTAGGGCGTTAAGGTATTCCGCTCAGTAACAATACTTCTAAACGGCTTGTTGACCTTATGGGTCTTAACACTGAAGAATACGGAAAAGGACAAAAGCTTGCTATCCATGATAGACTTACACAACCGTGAGAGTTGCATCTCTTTCCTTGATTAAACAGCTTTATTTTTTCCTTGCTCAGGTTTACTTTTGCCGAAACGAAGTTCTTGGTCAAAGCCTCCGTGGCCTTTTCATGAAACACCGCTGAAGGCAACACCACAAAGCCACTGTCCTTGTCTGCCTGTAGTAGACGAAATGCGCTGGCGAGAGAACTAATGGAGGCCTATGACATTAAAAAGAAAGAAGGTCAGTGTATCAGTCACACTTCTTTTGTGCTGCGCAGTAATGAAAAACTGTTTTTAGAAACTTCGTTGATATGATTATTTGTTGCTTTGCCGACCCTGATGAGCGGTGTAGATTATGATGTGCATTGCGCCTGCGTGCGCCTCTCGGCTGTGTATATATCTAGGGAGACATCTGAACAAAGCTTAGTTGCGAGTTTGCGCCTGTCCTGTGTATCTATGTTCCTTCGCAGTCCTCGTCGATTTTGCGCTTCCAAGTTTTAAGATTATGAACCAACTAGCCCAGCCACGCATTCTTCTGACCTTAAGTAGGCACAACTAACTACCCAGTCAGCCACTTTATCAAATTTGGTGGTGTTTTATGAGGTTTGCATGAGTGCGATTTTGCAATTCAAGATCATCAAAACGCTGTATTCGGCAATTTCACGAAGTTTCGTGGTGTTTCATGACACGCATGACCGTACACATTCGCACTTTCAGCAGTACAAAATGCTGTATTCTGCCATTTCACGTCCTTTCTGGTGTTTCATGTTTCCATGACCTAGCGATTTTGCACTTCTAGCTGTTCTGAACACTGTACTTTAGATTTCACGTCTTTTTGTGGTGTTGTATGACGTTTGCAAGGCCTTGCAGTTCTAGCACTTCTAGATCTTCAAAACGCTGTATTCGGCGATTTCACGATGTATCCTGATATTTCATGACCGCCATTACCTTTCAGTTTCGATCTTTGAGCATTACAAAACGCTGTTTTCCGCCATTTCACGTCCTTTGTGGTATTTCATATTTCCATGACCTAATGGTTTTGCACTTCTAGCTGTTCTGAACACTGTATTTTACGATTTCAGGTCGTTTTGTGGTGTTGCATGATGTTTGCACGACCCTACAATTTCGCACTTCTATCTGAACGAAACGCTGTATTCCATCATTTCACGTCGTTTCCTGGTGTTTCATGACGTTTACACGACCTTGCAATTGTGAAGTTCTAGCTCTACAAAACGCAGTATTCTGTGATTTCGTGACGTCTGGTGGTGTTTCATGAAGGTTGCATGTCTGTGATATCCCACTTCCAGCTCTTTAAAATTCTGTATTATGTGTTTTCACGTAGCTACGTGATTTTTCATGACCCGCATGAGCTTGCGATTTCGCACTTCGAGCAGTACAAAACGATGTATTCTGCTATTTCACGTCCTTTCTGGTATTTCTGGTGTTCCATGTTTCCATGACCTTGCGATATTGCACTTCTAGCTGTTTTGAACACTACTTTATGATTTAAGGTCACTTTGTGGGTTTGCATGACGTTTGAACGACCTTGAAGTTTCGCACTTCTAGCTGTACAAAACATTGTATTCTGTGATATGACGTAGTTCTAGCCCTTCAAAACTCTGTCTTTCATGACGTTTTCATGACCTTGCAATTTCGCACTTCTACTGTACAAAACGCTGTATTCCGACATTTCACGTCGTTCCGTGGTGTTTCATGAAGTTTGCACGAACCTACAATTTCGCACTTCTAGCTGTACAAAACGCAATATTCTGGAACATCGCGTGGTGGTGGTGGTGGTGTTTCGCGACGTTAGCATGACCTTGCAATTTCGATCTTCTAGCTGTAGGGTTGGGCTAGTTGGTTGATCGATTTTGAAGCCATGTTTAAACTGCGCGAAGACGACAACACTTAGACACATAGAACACGCACACACGAAGCGCAGCCTTCTAACTGTGTTTATTTCATGAAGGTACAACATTTATAAGTTTCGACAAGGAACAAATTGCATCGATAGCCTTACAGTCAGCAGAAATGTGGCATGACCACTTTCGCGTTACAATCTCGGAAAACTGATATGCCCTTCCAAGAAATCAATTTCCTTACGTGATAACGATAATGAGGGTGAACTAACACACGTGTCACCTCTTTTTGCAATGAAGAATGCCTTGGAAAGGAATTTTGTTTTTTTCTAGCTACGGAAAACAGCTGTCGCAGTTCTTGCAGTGTAGGGCAAGAATACTGCCTGTGCCAGTGCTCATGGATCCCCTGTGCTCCTGCGCACGTTCATTGAAGCAGCGTCCTGTTTGGCCGATGTACGACCGGCCGCATGATAACGGAATCTCATAGATGACATTTGACACGCATTTGGTGTACTCAGACTTGTGATTCTTTTTGCACTCGCCATGCCCGTCTTTTTCTTTAGTTAGCAGAGGGCACACTTTCTTGAGTTTGCATGGTGCTGAAAATACGACGAGAATCCCGTGCCTTTCCGCTACTTTGTTAATGTTGTGTGACAGACAATGAAAATACGGCATAACAAACGGTGATTGTTGGTTCGAGGGTTGCTGTTTCCTATTTGTAGCTTTTATTTTCTGGAGTATGCTTTCAGAAGCACTGCGGATTAAGTGTTCCGGGTACCCGGCAGACAGCAGGCGTTCAACCTCACTGTTGAAACTGTCTGCAACCGAGTGTGCACAGGATTTATGTAGGGCGGACAAGACCGTAGACGTGATGACGCCTCGTTTAACGAGTTTGGTGTGTGCGCTCAAGTAAGGCAGTAAGCTTTTGTTAGACCTTGGGTTGTATGACCAGCAAACGTGGGTGTCGGTAAAATGCAGTTTAAGATCTAAAAACTGGACGCGGTTGTCCTTCCACATCCATCGAGACATTCTTCATTGCAAAAGGAGGTGACACGTGTGTTAGTTCACCCTCATTATCGTTATCACGTAAGGAAATTGATTTCTTGGAAGGGCATATCAGGAGTTTTCCGAGATTGTAACGCGAAAGTGGTCATGCCACATTTCTGCTGACTGTAAGGCTATCGATGCAATTTGTTCCTTGTCGAAACTTATAAATGTTGTACCTTCATGAAATAAACACAGTTGGAAGTCTGCGCTTCGTGTGTGCGTGTTCTATGTGTCTAAGTGTTGTCGTCTTCGCGCAGTTTAAACATGGCTTCAAAATCTTATCCCTAACTCTTCCCAATCTAGGGCCCTGAAAACCCCCCTGTAAACACGTGGTGAATAGCATTGGAGAGATCGTGTCTCCCTGCCGTACGCCCTTCTTTATTGGGATTCTGTCGCTTTCTTTATGGAGGACTATAGTGGCTGTGGATCCGCTGTAGATTTCTTCCATTATGTTTATATTCGTCGATGCCCTGATTCCGCAGTGCCTGCATGACTGCTGATGTCTCCACCGAATCAAATGCCTTCTCGTAATCTATGAAGGCTATGTATAGCGGTTGGTTGTATTCCGCGCATTTCTCTATCACCTGATTGATAGTATGAATGTGGTCTGTTGAGAAGCATGTACGAAATCCTGCCTGGTCCTTTGGTTGATTGAACTCTAATGTCGTATTAATTCTGTTAGCAATTATTTTTGTAAATAGCCTGTAGACAATGGACAGTAAGCTGATGGGCCTCTAATTTGTCAGGTAATGGACGTCCCCTTTCTTATGGATCAAGATGATGTTGGCATTCTTTCAGGAATCTGGTATCCTCCGTGTCGAAAGACACTTCGTATACAGGGTGGCCAGTTTTTTTAACATAATATCTCCACCGTCTTTCAACAGGTCTGATGTCACCTGATCCTCACCAGCGGCTTTGCCTCTTTGCATTCCCTTTAGGGCTTTCTTTACTTCTGTCAATACTGGTGGGATGTCAGATTCCTTTGGGCTATTACTGCTTCTTATATTATCATCCTGACTGTCTCGGCTGCTGTACAGATCTCAGTAGAACTCTTCCGCTACCTCAACTATTCTATCCATATTGGTTGTGAGCGTGCCTTCCTTGTCCCTTAATGCATACATCTGATTTTTGCCTATGCACAGTTTTGTCTTATAGCTTTGAGGCTTCTTCCGTTCTTTAGAGCATGCTCAATTCTCTCCATATTATACTTTCTTATGTCGGCTACTTTACGCCTATTGATCAACTTGAAAAGCTCCGCTAGCTCTATTTTGTCTGTTGCATTTGAGGCTTTCATGGTTTGACGTTTCTTAATGAGGTTTTCGTCTCTTGGGATAGCTTACCAGTGTCCTGTCTAACGACTGTACCCCCCCACTTCCACTGCACACTCCTTAATGATACTTGTCAGATTATCATTCATTGCGTCAACGCTAAGGTCGGATTCCTCGGTTAAAGCCGCGTACCTATTCTGAAGTGAAACTCTGAATTCCTGTACTTTGCCTCTCAGAGCTAGTTCACTAATCGGCTTCTTGCGTATCACTTTCTGCCGTTCCTTCCTCAAGTCTAGGTGAATTCTAGATCTTACCATTCTGTGGTCACTGCATCGGATCTTGTTAACTACTTCCCCATTCTGTACAATGCCCGGGTGGGCACACATTATGAAGTCTAATTCATTTTTAGTTTCGCCATTAGGACTCCTCCACGTACCCACGAGTAGCCCGTTTTCTGTAGAAGGTATTCCAGATTCGTAAATTATTGTGTTCTGCGAATTCTACTAGTAACTCCCCCTCTGGCGTTTCTAGAGCCGATGCCATATTCCCCAACTGCATGATCTCCAGCCTGCTTCGTAGAATCAGCAATGAGTAGGAAGGAAGCAAACAGAAAGGGAGAAGGCAGGGAGGTTAACCAGAAAGACTTCCGGTTGGCTACCCTACACTGGGGGATTAGGGAAGGGGAATAGAAAGATGAGAGAGAGGAGGGAAGAGCAATGAGTAAGGTAAAGACACAGTATGGCGGGCGACATTAATGCAAAGGTAAGCTAGAGAGTAGCAGACGACAATTCAAGCTGCCTTCAATCGAATTCAAGCTTCCTTCAGTCAATGAGTGTGCAGTCGATGTGTTAGGCCGAACCGGGAGAGCTAAAAGAGATATTCGCTTCTCTCTGATTAACTTGCTTCCCCTTGCTTGACATGTTGCATTGCTTATCTGGTTGCAGTGACCGCGGCGGCTTGCTACAAGGCGACGTATAAGGCAGTCAACTCGGGCCATACACTCTAAGCACGGTAACGTTTACTAAAGGTGCACAATTTCACGGATTTGTGTGCCTATAAAATAAGTCATCTAGTAACCTTTGCATAATTAACCTCTATTTATAGTGCAAAAATTTACCACTCCAGTGCCACGAATGTCAAAAAATGGGCCATGTGCAGGAACGTGGTGCAGGAACGTGGTGATTTGCCCCCCGCTGTGCAGAGCCACACAATGAGGAATCCTGCCTCGCAACCGCCCTGAAATGTCCCAACTGCCATGGATCACACGAAGCGTCATAAAAAGACTGTCCATTAGTGAAAAAAGAATGGAGTGTCTTGACACAGATGGTACGGAACGGCTCAATACACAAAGAGGCGGCTGATGTTCTAAGAAATAAACAGCGACGCTCGCGTCGGCGACGAACATCTAGGTCTACTGCTGCCCAACCTGCACGGGTAACGCAATCTCCTACTCCCACGGACCACGAGCCTCCCCTTAAGCGAGTTTCCACCACTGGCCCCACCACCACTGCCCAATCCATCACAGTCGAAGAGCCGAAAAGGTGTAGGGGCTTCTAAAGCTGCGGCGGAGGTCGCGTGGCCCTCACTGCCATCACTGCGCACTCATAAAGAGCCGGTGCAGAATGCCCCCCAATGTACATCATCGACCACAGATGGTTTCCATGACGAAAACCGACAAGTCCTCGCTTTGTTGAAGCCTCTCATGACCACGATGCGCACTCTCCTCAACGGCATGACAACTCCATCAGCTCAATGCGCACTGTAAGTTCTGGATTCATTGGAGCCAGTCCTTGCAAGACGTTTTTGAACATTTTAGTCAACCGCAGAGGAACTGGTCTCGAACACTTGAGACCAGTTGTGACTGTCTAAGTGTGCGTGGTGAACGCTGACATGTGTGTGCGCGCATCACTTGTTCTCTCTTTCCTTCTTGCTTTCTCTCTCCTTTTCCTCCCCTTTCCCCCTCCCCCCCGTGTAGGGTAGCAAACCGGGTATAACCTGGTTAACCTCCCTGCCTTTCCTTTGCCTCTCTCTGTACTTTTAACACAGACGTTACAGAAATAACCTTTAGTACCGGTGCTCACTATCGAGCGTTCTCACGTAAATATAGAGGTTACGTTGCATAGTACACGGTATACTGTTCACACAAAACGGCTAGCAGGAGATTTTATACGGCCACCGTCTGCGCCACTCCTTTCCCGGTCTTTCTTCGGCGCATTCCAGAAGATTACGCTCATTGCATGTATTGGTCAGCCAGGTGTGTCGCAGCAACGGAAGCATGGTTTTCCACTCTTTGGCACTTCTTGCTGCGCGTGCCTCGGTTTCATTTTTTTTCACGCTTCCTTGTGCGGTTTTAATGCACTGTCTATATACGTGCGCTAAGAAATGCCAACCTTTGCAGAAGACGTCACGTGCAAGGTTCTACCGATGGTGCATTGTAATAATTCAAGTACATGGTGCATGGAAACGGGACAATCGCGGTGACCGAGGCCGAACGCGTCCCCTTCGCTCGTTAGATGAGGGAGCCAAAAAAGCATTCGCATACTCTAGGAGACTTCAAGTTTGCATGCACTACAGTAATGATGCCTCCACCATCGATTATTTTGAAATGTAGTCAACCCGTCCATCAATGAAAACCAGAGATTTTATAACATTATCATGATATACGTGTCAGGCTATCCTTTCTCGGCCCAACTTCTACGCAGTTTAGCAATATGTCGGCGTGAATATGACACTTGAATTGTTTTCCTCCTGCTCGTGAACATTCATTGTGCGATTCGTGCTTATCAAACTACGTGTTATGCGATAATAAAGAATAATCGTCGTTTTGTTACAGGGTTATTTGCAATTTTGTTCACCCACGAATATCTGAATCAGCAATGGAAACGCGGATACTGACAAAACGAGAACGCGACCAAGCAGGGAAGCTGCTGAAGGTGGAAAGTGAAGTGCACGGAGAATTAACATTGCTCATCGTGGTGAAGAGTAGGGAAAATAGCTATACAAACCCCTCGCCATATGCCGCGTTAAGTCAGTTTTACGTATACTTCTCACAAAACCAGAAGAAATGTCTGAAATTATCGTGTAATAATTAGCTGGTAGGTACGCGTGAGCATATTGTCACGTGGTCGTGATGTTGACCAAAGCAGGAGTCGGTATGTCTAAGATGAAACTGTTTATTGGCCGAACTTGTGGCCGGTAAAGGGAAGGTCAGATTACAGCAATACACGCTGGCTCTGATAGCGGCGAACAGAGCGTCGGCCGTCGATCAACTAAACATCGTCGGAACGCGCCGGCTTTTATAACTCACGCGTCGAACATTCTAGCCTTATCACTAGTCGTCGCGCACGCTCTGGAATAATCTTGAGTGTCAGCGTCTTGCGTGCAATCTTAACAGAACGATCTACAAGCGAGAAGCTTCTGGAGACGCGGTCTGCGCCGAGTACTGCTGATAGTCTTTGTGGGCGGAAAACGAATACAGTAAAAGAAACGCGCGTGGCAATATTATATACGAATGCTGAATGACATTATCAGAATGTCACTCAGAAAGTATAAATATATGCATGCGCACAAATACAATAATTCCACAGCGCATATGAAGAACCGGCACGCTGTTTTTTCGGGAGATGCAAATTGTAATGTTTACAATTCTGCGTAATTGGATCAAGAGAGGATCCCTGTCTGACACACATTGCACAACTCATAATGAAGAATATCTGTCAATCACCTGATCTCCTTAATTATTGGTTTAGGGGCAGACCACATTTGAACGACACGATGCTTGTGGTCGAAGGTGTGAAGTTATGATGCCTGCAATATCTAAGCCAACTCCAAAGGACATTGCTTTGTGTTTTTTCGTGGGAAAGAGGAAAGTTGTTCTAGCAAAACTTTGGTTTGGGCGAGCTGGTTCATCGTTGAATTTCTTTGGGCTGCACTAAGGAACACACGGACAAAGACAAGGACAAAGACGTGGTGTCTGCTATGTGTCTTTGTCCGTGTGTTCCTTAGCGCTGCCCAAAGAAATTCAAGGAGGAAACGCAGGTCTCTCGCCACGCACACCGCAACTGTCGTGCTCTAAGCAGACATGTCCCAGAATGATTCCAAAGCTCCAGCGTGTGTATTAAGAAAAGGGCAGGCCACATGACATCCTCCGTTAAAATTCTCGTCAATATGTGTACATATCAGTACGATGCATAATAAAGCCGCCGGAAGAAGTACAATAGATTAGGCATGCACAGAAAGAAGCACTAAAGGAAGAGCCACGCTTCTTTTTCTAGGCGACACTTGGCTGGGCTGATCATGCGCGCAACGACTGGTCCGGATTGTATCTCAGAAAGATCGAAGGAAAAAAGAGGCACATACCCTTTGTCCGGCTACACCTGGGTTGGTGGAGCATAGCTAGAGCGGTTATACTGAGTGCAGCCCCCTGCAAATAATAGGTTATCAGAATCGTGCTTCTCCTTAAGTATCACTAAGGTGGTAATGTGGGCATGTTGGTATTCCATGTTTATGAAGGGTAAGAGCGCACTGAAGACGAACACACAATGAAGGCACACACACGCACACACATAGCGCTACTTTCAACAGTTTATTTTTGTGATCTCGACACTACTTATAGGGCAAAGCATGAGCACATCTGCTGCGCAGAAGTAACAGCAACATTACTAAGCATCATGAGGGACACCAAGGAAATCAAATTCTCTTTTGTCAGCGCGATAGAAGGCATACTAACACACATGTCTTCCAACTTTTCAATCTCTGCTGCTTCGATTATCTCGCGTGTAAGCTGATTTCTATTTCTTGACAGAACTCTGCACGCGTCGAACAAAGGCAGACAACCGCAATTCTTACAATGTATTCCTAAGAACCCATCTGCCACGTTTCTAACATTGTGATGGTGCCGAAGTTTGCATTGGGGCCGAAGTTTGCAGTCGAAACTAAACAGTCACGCCATGAATCGTTGTCCTTGGTTAGACAGATCTCAAAGGATGTGCCAGAAGAGGAAGCAGCCCGCATCGTCTCAGCAGGTGTTGAGGTCGTCTCTCGATGTAAGATGCCTGTTTCAAAACCTTCTATCAAGCATGTTGGCTCCTATTTGGTCGATAATTCGTTGTGCATTTTGCCAGCGGACAAAGTGGGCGCATTCGCCGTATTCTCCAGTGTTCAGTACCGCGAAAAGGCTGGTGAAGCCATCTCTGTGGTCTTTGACAGTTGCAGTAATGTGTGTCTTCCAAAAATAAGGACTGAGGCTAAGAAGCTTTGTAAGCGGTTGAAGCTAGATAAATTGGTCAGAAGTATTGAGAAGCAAACGCGCGATTGTCTAGCAGTGTTTTTCACGGCAAAGACGCATAAAGTAGACGTGCCCGTCAGAGTTATAATCTCTGAGCATGACACTTGGCAAAAACAAGTTGCGTTGTTTCTGCAAGCAAAGCTTCATATTTTACCTATCTGTGACCCTTTCCTTGTCAGGAATTCGGAAGAAGTTATTTATTTTATGAAAGTTAATCATGACGAATGCCTCCAGGCCTTTTCTATTGACGTAAAAGATTTGTTTTATACTATTCCTCATGAAGATTTGTTACGATCTGTTGAGAAAGTCATTGATGAATTTGGTGTCATTAGTTTTCAAAACGAGGTTGGTCTTTCATGTGGGCATTTTTTAGAACTTCTGACGTGCTACCTTAAGTCTACCTTTATTTTATGGGAGAATTGTGCACAGTTGCAGAAAAAAGGCATCTGCATTGTTTCTTGCCTGGCTTCCCGACTGAGTGACCTGTTTTTAGCTCAGCTTTGTGTGAAGTTGTCGGAAAGGTTGAAAGGTACAAAGGTAGTTAGAACTTTTAGATATGCAGATGACTTTCTGTTTTTTGTGAATTGTCCTTCCTAGCGGCTAGTTGGAGTTTAACGGTTTTATACCAGTAGTCAAGGATTGTCTTGAGCCGTTAGAGGTGACTCATGAGCTTCCGCAGAATGGCACCATGCGGTTTCTGGACCTTCGCCTGTCGCTCGGCTGTGATCACTCCTGTTGACATTATGAACCACGTGCAAGTAAACCCCTACTTCCCTACCACTCAGCGCATTCCAAACTAGTTAAGAGGGCGATTACGAAGCTTTGCTTCAAAAGTGCCCTAATGAAGTCGTGTCACCATATGGTCCAGTACAGTTTCGACCAGCAAAATAAGAGGCTGCTGGATGCCGGGTTTCCCCAGCCTTTGCTTGTCTCCGTAGCTCAATGTATCTTGAGGGACAGCAAAAACGTAAACCGAACTGCAGCGAGAACATTTGAGCAAGGGAATCCCATAAGGATGCTACCTTACGTACACGCGGTTTCCCATAATCTGAAAAAGATTGCTCAGCGGGCCAAAGTGCGCGTGCCCTTTTCAGCGCCAATCAAGTTGGAAAGGCTGTGCAAGATTACGACGAGGAATCCAAACGAATATCGTAGGTGCAAAACTAATCACAAGAACAAGTTTGTTGATTGCGCTGAGTGTGTGGTGTATTGCCTGCCGCTATCTTGTGGTCGCAGCTACGTCGGACAAACCGGTCGTTGCTTGAATGATCGGCTGCGTGAACACCATTACAATGTTGGAAAAGTAGCAGGTGGGTTCTTAGGAATACATTGTAAGAAGTGCGGTTGTCTGCCTTTGTTCGACGCGTGCAAAGTTCTGTCAAGAAATAGAAATCAGCTTACACGCGAGATAATCGAAGCAGCAGAGATTGAAAAGTTGGATGACGTGTGTTAGTGTGCGTTCTATCGCGCTGACAAAAAAAAAGAATTTGATTTCCGTGGTGTCCGTCATGATGCTTAGTAATGTTGCTGTTACTTCTGCGCAGCACATGTTCTCATGGTTTGCCCTATAAGTAGTTTCGGGATCACAAAAATAAACTTGAAAGTAGCGCTAGGTGTGTGCGTGTGTGTGCCTTCATTGTGTGTTCGTCTTCAGTGTGCTCTTACCCTTCATAAACATCCTTAAGCATACTGATGTGTGCGGCATACCATACCTGCTGGCACGTTGCTCATAGACGATGAAATCCAGAGGGCAGCCAAAAAGAGAACGATTGTGAGTCCTTTACTTTTGTCTCCCAGGTTGTGCGTGGAGTGTCTTCATTTCAGTAATGCTACTAACTCACTCAAGCCCATTACCACCTTCGTGCAGCATATATAACAATACAAGTGCAACTCCTCCGCCTTTCTCCTTTGCTGAAACCCGAATGCGCTTTCTTTGTGTTGTTCAGGTGATATTCAAGGTGAATCAAGCATTGTACAAAAAAGAATTCACAATATATTGCTCTCATACCTTCAAAGCAGAAGGCGTCAATGATAGAGTGATGGTCATCCATACACATATGTTTATTGATTATCTTTAAGAATATTGATGCAGGGATTGTCTAGCTGTTAGATGATCGACGGTATTCAAAGCGTTTCTCCTTGCTTTCACCTGTGGTTAGTACAAATTTACAGCAGCAGATGGGCGGGCACGCACAATCATGTTTCTTCAGTGAATATGTGAGTTGATGATTCCACGATCTCCTTGCTGGACAGTAGATCCTAAAAGGACAGTGCCGTTAGGTTACGCTATAGCAATGGTTACTGCCACATTGCACACAGCTGCTGATAACATGCAATGTGAGATACAAATTAACCCCTCCCTCCACACACACACACACACACACACAAAGGGGGGGGGGGGGGGCACTTGACCAATACATAAGCGCTCCTAAATTGTAGTATCCTGTGCAATACGTTCATCGGAAAACAAAAATTTTGAATTGAGGAATCACGTTAATCCCACATGTAATTTACTTCTGTTTAGCACAAGAGTCAGCGAACAATAATTTAAGAGGATATGCGATTCGAAAAACGTGTTCTTTTCAAAAATTGCATGTTTTCGTTTTTATTTGCTTTGACAAGTTTAGTTTCTCTACTTTCACGACAAAAAAAACTGAAGATTGTAAATAAACTCCAAGTAGGTAAGAATTGCTTTTAAAGAGCACAAGGTGGCTACTAAAAATCTAAGAAGTCTTGATCGTCTAGAGTTCCCTGGAATTTGTCACCTGGCTGCTTTGCCATTGCATTCGCATGATGGGTTTACTAAAGTCACATGCTCAAAATAACCATGATTGCCAAGCCCTCATGATGGAACAAATCATCTTAAATGACAAATCTTTTCCGCATAGATGAGCTTTCACGTATACCTTTAAAATGCGTTTTTCTCAAGACACAATTCTGGGCAGCTTTATGAGTTTTTACATCTTGTTTTTGGTACTTCTGTTAGCCACATCTAGATGAAATGTCCTCAACATGTGCAGAGTGCACGTATCTACTTTAAAACTTGAGATATCCTAACATAATTATTACAAACTTAAAATAAGCAATTATTATGGTCTGAGCGTTCCAAGGCTTCTCACATTACAATTTTTTTGGTCCATTAAAATGTCTTATACGCGCTTTCTTGATAGTTATTTGCATTCTGCATATAATGTGGAGAAAAATGAGCCAATAATAGCTCAGAACGATAAACATTTACTGGCAAAAGAAGAGTCTACAAAAAGAACTATTTTTTACACATTGTCGTTGCACAAAACGAAAACTGTACAACTAACTATAAAACTAATTACATATTTGAAATCAGCATAAAATGCTATAAATACAGCAAAAATTTCAGTGCCTTAGCCCATAGATTAACGCAACTTTTTTTTTCCGAATCGCATCTCCCCTTAAGAGAGAGTTTCGCAGCAGAAACAC
Source organism: Rhipicephalus appendiculatus (assembly GCA_030522465.1). Taxonomy (NCBI): domain Eukaryota; kingdom Metazoa; phylum Arthropoda; class Arachnida; order Ixodida; family Ixodidae; genus Rhipicephalus; species Rhipicephalus appendiculatus. The sequence goes on along the minus strand of JALIZH010019587.1, from coordinate 53,699 downwards.
GACACCAGGTGATTAGAACCAGAAATGTTACAATTGTAGTGGTGAAAGAGTAAGGCATTCGCCAGTGGGACGTTTGCTTGGTGCGAGGCGCGAGCGCTGGTGCTGAGCGTGAGCTGTTGGTGCCGAGCCTGCCCGACTGTTGACTGTTTTCGCTGTGCCGGCTTGCTGCCTGCTATCCGACGTTATTGAATAAACCCCCCCCTTACAAAGTGGTGGAAGGTGCTGGGTAGTTAAATCTGGAACTTCGAAGCCGGAAGCTGCCCACCGCCCCGACAATGCCTGATCCGACCACCGAGCATGGCACCGCCCAACCAAGCACGGCCCAATCTCCACTGGTCATCGTGCCCACCACCCTGCGCCAACGCGATCCGCCTTTCTTCAGCGGCACCGAGGACCAGGATGTGGAAGATTGGCTGCAGTTGTTTGAGAAGGTGAGCGCCGCCAACAAGTGGGACGACCCCTCGAAATTGGAGTACGTCCCATTTTACCTCAAAGACGTCGCGAGCCTGTGGTTTCACAACCACAACTCCGAGTTCTCCACGTGGGCCGCTTTTAAGACCATCTTCGCAGCAGTGTTTGGGCGCCCGGCAGTACGCAAGCTCCGCGCAGAGCAGCGCCTACGCGGACGTGCGCAAAAGCAGGGCGAAACTTTCACCAGCTATATCGAAGACGTCATCGATCTATGCAAGCGCCTGAACCCTGAGATCAGCGAACAAGAGAAGATTAAGCACATCTTAAAAGGCCTAGATGACGATGCCTTCCAAATGTTGCTGGCGAAGGACCCACGTACCGTATCCGACCTTGTGACCCTGTGCCAGAGTTTCGAAGAACTCCGCAAGCAACGCGTCTCAGTTCGGAGGTCGACGACAGCAGACGACTCCCTCGCCGCCTTGACCATCGGCGGTGACAACACTCTGATGGCACAAATAAAAGAATATGTGCGCGAAGAAGTGGCTCGACAGCTTTCGTGCGTGTCATATTTGCCGACCACCGAAGCACCTGCGAACTGTCTAGCGCCAGCCATCAGACAGGCTATTCAAGAGCAGGTCTCCGAGGCGTTGCCGCCCGCCTCTCCACCGACACCTGTCGCTGCGCCATTGACTTACGCGGCTGCCGCTGCAAGGCCTCCACGTCGTCTGCCAGTATCGCCTCCGCAACCTGCTCGACCATCCACCACGCCACTTCCTGGTGCACAGCTGCACTACGGGAACCCCTGGCGTACTGCTGATAACCGGCCGATCTGCTACGCTTGCGGAATTCCAGGTCACGTTGCACGTCTGTGTCGTCGGCGCTTCGCGGTGAACCCTAATGCACCGAGGTATGCCGACTACTCGTTGCGGCCTCCATACCGCGAACCTTACACGCCACCTGAAGTCTCCGACCACGACCCTCCACCTGCTCCCGATACCCAAACCTTCGCTTCTCGTCGCTCCCATTCACCACGCCGTCACTCTGTCTCCCCTATGCGTCGCCGACCCACCTCCATCGAGACGGAAAACTGACCGCCGCAGCTCCGGAGGCACGAGCTGCGTCGTCGTCGTTCTGTGTAAGTCCTCGCCTGTCCCCCCGCCAACCTTATTGATGTAATTGTTGAAGGAGTACGAACACTTGCGCTTATAGATACTGGTGCCGCATTATCCGTGATTAGTCAAAGACTCTGCCGCTCGATTCGTAAAGTCACGACGCTGTCTCCCGTGATGTCCCTCAGCACTGCGAGCGCACAACAAATTGAGCCCGTTGCGGCGTGTACGGCCAAAGTGGTCATTCGAGACGTATTGTACACCATTGAATTTCTCGTGTTGGCTTCATGCTCCCACGATGTCATCCTGGGATGGGATTTCTTATCCCGCCATCACGCCGTTGTCGACTGCGCTCGTGCCGAGGTGGAACTATCTGCGTTTCGTAATGCGCCTTCTGTCGATGTACCCGTATCTACTGTAACCAAGCTTGTCGTTGCGACGGACATGGACCTCCCTCCCTTCGGCGCCGTGTTTGTTCCTGCTTACTGCGCTTCACTTTCTGACGCTACAGTTCTGTTCACACCATCTGACCTCTTCGGTAGCCGCCACCATACGTCGCTGCCATTCGCCGTTCTAGAACTTCGTCAAGACACCACTGGAATATTTATTTCCAATCCCAACTCGTGCCCTCTCAGTTTGCGCCACAACGAGACGCTCGGCCACGTTCAGCCTATTGATGAAGATGTTATCGTGTCTATTGATTTCTTCGAAACGAAGCAAAACCCGGAGCTGAATGCGTTGACTCCTCACCTTGCTTCGGACAGAATGTCTTCGGATGCATTTCACCGCTCCATAGACAGCCATCTCGCTCCGGCTCAACGAGAGCAGCTTCTTACCCTTCTGCACGATTTCAGAAGCTCGTTTGATTTCCCCCAAGCGGCCCTAGGTCGAACGAACATCGTTGTCCACGAAATTGACACTGGGAACAATACGCCTTTGCGGCAGCGCCCCTATCGTGTATCACCAGTGGAGCGTCGCGTAATTACAGAGCAAGTAGACGACATGCTACAGCGCGGAGTCATCAAGCCTTCTTGTAGTCCTTGGTCTTCCCCGGTTGTCCTCGTCAAGAAGAAATATGGTTCCATCCGATTCTGTGTGGACTACAGGCGCCTCAACAACATTACGAGGAAAGATGTTTACCCTCTTCCCCGCATAGACGACGCCCTCGATTGTCTCCAAGGTGCCGAATTCTTTTCGTCGCTAGACCTGCGTTCGGGTTATTGGCAAGTCCCAATGGCTGAGTGTGATCGCCCGAAAACGGCGTTCGTCACGCCGGACGGCCTTTACGAATTTACAGTAATGCCATTCGGACTGTGTAATGCGCCCGCAACCTTCGAGCGAATGATGGACAGCATTTTACGCGGACTCAAATGGAAGATATGCTTGTGCTATCTTGATGACGTTGTCGTTTTTTCACCCGATTTCGCTTCCCATCTCACTCGCCTGCGCGAGATTCTCCAGTGCCTGACCAACGCCAGCCTTCAGCTTAACCTGAAGAAATGTCACTTCGGAGCTCGACAACTCACCATACTTGGTCATGTCGTTTCCAAAGACGGCATCTCGCCCGACCCTGACAAACTTCGAGCTGTTGCCCAATTTCCAAAGCCGACTACACTGAAAGAACTACGAAGCTTCGTGGGCCTGTGCTCGTATTTTCGTCGCTTTGTTCGGAACTTTGCTTCCATCATCGCCCCGCTAACGAAGCTGCTTTCTGGCCCTGCGGATCTTTCAAATTGGACACCAGCCTGCGACGAATCCTTCACTGTACTGCGCCAACTACTTACTTCGCCGCCCGTTTTGCGCCATTACGACCCGACTGCGCCCACCGAGGTACACACGGACGCCAGTGGCGTCGGCCCTGGTGCAGTACTCGCGCAACGTAAACCCGGTTTTACAGAGTATGTTGTCGCCTATGCCAGCCGCGCCCTCACTAAGGCGGAAGCCAACTACTCTGTTACCGAAAAGGAGTGTCTCGCGATTGTGTGGGCGTTAAACAAGTTTCGCCCCTATTTGTACGGCCAGACATTCGACGTGGTGACTGACCATCATGCACTCTGTTGGTTAGCGTCACTGAAAGATCCTTCTGGTCGTCTTGGACGTTGGGCACTTCGTCTACAAGAATTCGACATTCGCGTCGTCTACCGATCGGGACGGAAGCATTCTGACGCGGATGCGTTATCGCGATCACCCGTGCAATCCGCTGAAAAAGAAAGCTCAACCGTTGAGTTTTCCCTGACTGCTCTTAACGTCACAGACATGCCATCTGAACAGCGAAAGGACCCTTGGATCGTCTCTCTCTTGAATATTCTCTCCGACTCTTCGGCTTCTGGATTTCCGCGTGCTCTTCGCCGCCAAGCAACGCATTTCGCAATACGAGACACACTCCTATACCGGCGCAACTACCAAACGGCGGGTCGTAAATGGCTCCTCGTCATACCCCGCCATATGCGATCTGATGTCTGCGCGTATTTTCATGCAGAACCGCAACATGCACACGCTGGTGCGCTAAAAACGTATGAGCGAATCCGCCAACGTTACTACTGGCGGGGCATGTACACATTCGTGCGAAAATACATTCGCTCATGTTCGTTGTGTCAACAACGGAAGACATTTCTGCATTCACCTGGTCCGCTGCAGCCTTTGCCATGTCCTCCACGCCCATTCGACCGTGTTGGGATTGACCTATACGGCCCACTCCCGTGCACTGTTGCTGGTAATCGATGGGTGGTTGTCGCTGCTGACCATCTGACCAGATACACAGAAACGGCCGCGCTACCTTCGGCTGGTGCTCGTGACGTTGCCACCTTCATCTTGCATCGGTTCATTCTCCGTCATGGTGCACCACGGGAACTGCTGAGTGACAGAGGTCGTGTGTTTTTGTCCGAAGTTCTGCAACAGCTCCTTCATTCATGTCGTACGGTACACCGCACATCAACAGCCTACCACCCTCAGACGAACGGTCTAACGGAACGTTTCAACCGAACACTGGGAGACATGCTTGCTATGTATATTGATTCTGACCACGCCAATTGGGATGTCGTTCTCCCATTCGTCACGTACGCATACAATACTGCGACACAATCTACCACGGGCTTTTCCCCATTCTTTCTTTTATATGGCCGCGAACCATGCAGCACGCTCGACACAATTTTGCCGTATAATCCAGATGCCTCTGAATTCAGCCCAGTTTCTGAAATGGCAGAGTATGCTGAAGAGTGTCGTCAGCTCGCACGCTCATTCACCGCGGATAATCAAGCCCTCCAAAAAGACCGCCATGACCGTGATCTGGTCCAGGACACTCCCCGTCGGCTCCCTCGTGTGGCTCCGACTGCTTTTCCACTCTCCTGGCCTGACCCCCAAGTTTGCACCGAAGTATACCGGCCCTTACCGCGTCATCAAGTGCCCCTCTCCCGTCACATACGTGATTGAGCCGCTCAAGCCGTCCACGGACAAGCGCCGTCTTGGTCGTGTCATGTCTTGGTCCATGTCAGTCGCCGTCTTGGTCCATGTCAGTCGCCTCAAGCCCTGTTACGACCCTCCTGTCCTCTCGTCTCCTTGAGTCGCCAGGATGGCTCCTCTTCATCGCCGGGGTGTTGTAGTGGTGAAAGAGCAAGGCATTCGCCAGTGGGACGTTTGCTTGGTGCGAGGCGCGAGCACTGGTGCTGAGCGTGAGCTGTTGGTGCCGAGCCTGCCTGACTGTTGACTGTTTTTCGCTGTGCCGGCTTGCTGCCTGCTATCCGACGTTATCGAATAAACCCCCCCTTACACAATCAACATTTTTTACAATAACATCTAGGGTTTTACGTCCTAAAACCACGATATGATTATCAGAGACGCCTTAGTGGAGGGCTTCAGAAATTTCGACCATCTGGTGTTCTTTAACGTGCACTGACATCGCAGAGTACAGGGGCCCTTACCGTTTCGCCTCCATTGACATGTGACTGCCACGGCCGGTATCGAAAACGCGACCTTCTGGACAGCAGCCGAGCACCATAACCACTGCTCCACTACGGTGGACCAACATTTTGAAGTGACCATACTTAGCATTTCACGTGGAGCTTGTTTATGTTCGTACCCACTTCTTCTCCTCAAGGGGTATATTCCACTTGGCAGATCATATTCTCGGCTGCACCGAACAAAGTCATATCGGCGTCTGGGAGTTTCTGCCTGATAGGAGATCCTCATAACATGCCTTGGGCGGGATGTATGTTGTAAAGAGTTTCAACGTAAAACACTGAATATGGCAAAAAAATATTTCTGCTGTCTACGTACCTTCAAAAAGTCCGGCTTCAACAGTTACATCACATGTATACCGATTCAGCTTTTCTAACCACAATCACACGTTGCTTACACCCTAGAACAGAACAAGAACAACAAAAAAGTTATCTTATTGCAAGAAAACAACAGATTCAAAACGCCAAAGAACTATAGAATAACGAAAGACATACCAACCACACCGTATGGGCGGGATGATACATGGTGAAGGTAGAAAGCCCGAGGCACTGAGCCGACCAAACAAACATTTCAAACCGTGTGCGCGCGCACGCGCGCGCGCGCGCACACACACACACACACACACACACACACACACACACACACACACACACACACACACACACACACACACACACACACACACACACAAATGCGCGTTCACAAACACGCAAACACTCATTCACTCCCACACACACACACACACACACACACACACACACACACACACACACACACACACACACACACACACACACACACACACACACACACACACAAATGCGCGTTCACAAACACGCAAACACTCATTCACTCCCACACACGCACACAAAGACCAAAACGCGCGCGCCAACATACACACACGCACGCGCAAACACTCGCTCAATCATTTTTTTTTGCATTACCAAAATGAACGTCAGTGATCGCAACCAACTAGCCCGCATTACCGCCTTAAACCCTCACCCGTACACTTTAAACTACCGCACTTCAGATAGAAGCATGGCGATAAGTTGAATTAGCCGACACTCCGCGCACAGAAGCCACGAGATGTACTCTACCGGCGTCCAAGACGTGAGAAACAGCCCAGACTGCCAAGGAGAGAGCGAGTTACTGCACACTCATACTCGTCTGGGCAACGCTCTTATGGGGCACATTGTTGACGCCGGCAACAATATTTCACACCGTGATTGCAGCCTTCATCAAGCAATTTCAAGGTACCATTGCGGTGACCGCCAGAAAGGCTAAAAATAGCAATGCATTGCATAAAAACATGACATGAGTTATTTTTCTGAAACGATCTATCTTACAATAGCGTAAGCATGCGCATATATTCATGTAAACATGTGAAAAACTCATATACACAAGCAAATAACGTAGTAAAGAGAGAATATTGCTTACCAGTAGATCACATTAACTACTGTCTTTGGCCAGCGTACCAACCGATGCAACACGCTCAGTAATTTAAGTCTCAGACAGGCGAAGAATCTGCAGTGCAGCTCGCTGTAACGGCCGCGTGCGCACTGAACATGTCCCGTTGCATTCCTTGGTGGTTGATTCGCGGCGGGTGGCACACGTTCACGAGTGTCTTTCGTTACTGTATCACCAGTTACACGCCACTCACGTACAAAACACGATTAGAACCACGCACGTCGTAAAAGCGCGGAGCGTAACTCCTGGTTAAATCGATGAAACAAACAGCAGCACAAGCGCGGCTTCAACGACCGTACCAACCACCTCGCATTCGAATGCGCTTCCCGGCATACACCTCGAGCTGTACAAAGTCTCGGAGAGATGACGCCGTCCCTCCTTCGATGAAGTAGAAGCGGCGCCAGAAGGACGCCACGTATGTGACTCACCGCAAGCTCACACATCTCTCTATGCACCTCCCCACCCCCCCCCCCCCCCCCCCCTGGAGCGGCCGTCGCACGCTGTTTTGTGAACTTAGCGGCATCTTTTTCTCCTGTGTTGAAGAATCGATAACGTTTAAGCCTGCATGGTGCAATGCTGTAACCTGGCGTTTGCTGTACTTTACGGCCAGATAATTTTCGCGCGAAAAAGAAAAAGTAGACAAGACGACGAAAAAATTCGGATAAATTTATTGAGTCTTGTAACATATTTTTCTCGCGTCACGGAATGGTTCTTAGATCGCATCATTAGTTTAATACTGTGGGTTGTCGTGTGCTCAAAGTACTTTATCTTGTCACGATTTACCATCTGATGTATCTTCTTATCCGCTATTAGCTAAGCTTCCCGGGGACAAATCAATTAGTCCTGCGGCTTAAAAGCAAAATAGATATGGGAGCAACTTAAGAAGTTGTTTAGCACAAACATTTAACCAACATAATAAGGTATTTCGTTCTTGTGCTTCTGCCCACGTCCGTTCGCATTTTATGCCACTTATTCAATTACGTGTTTGGAAGCAGGCTCACTTCACTGAACTGCAGTTTCAATTCATACCCCACCATTGCTTGCCACAGTATCCCGCAATGTAAAAGCGCTGCTACCGCGATTTGCTTGACTGATGTAAAGACCCGTTATGTTTATACATTATCTGCTTCTCAATCGCAAGAGCCAGCTTTGAACAAGACAGATCGCGATGTGACACATTGATCAATAAACTTCCAGTCCACAGTGTAGGTCCCCTGACGGATGAGTCATGGCGCTTTTATAAGTTACAATCTAAAGGTTACAATGCCTATCGCGGTGCTTTAGCTATTAAAATGTCATGCTACTGTGAATGTAAATTCTATGTGAGAGGGAAATGAAGAAAACACAAAGATAAAATGGTTGTCACAACCATGTAACTTGTAAATTATAAGTTACTTGCCTTTTTATGCTGTCCTAAACGTTACCGTGATAAGAGTGTAGGAAAGCCCAGCTTTCAAGCTGCCCTGCAACTTGATATACTGGATTAGGCACATGTTCAAGGTCCGCGGTTTTCTGTTCTAAGGAAACTGAATTGACAGCCGCCCTAGGTAGTCTTCACTGATTTTGAATAGACTTTTATGGCGCAAAATACAATCCGCTGCTTATTTCTCTATATCTCCCCTTTCTCAACGAGGATGTGTTCACAGAGTTGTCTACGCACACAAACAGCTCAACATCGTCGCACTACACTATTGAAAATATTTTTATGCTGATATGAATCTGTCTCGCCAGCTGCTATAAGCAGCCGCTGCCAATGTGATCAGCGGGCAGTCTCTTTGAATGGCGTCCTGACGGAGACACCGTCCGACTATTCCACGAAAGTGGAATAGTCGGAAGTATTGTTGAGCACAGTAATGGGCTGTTTAGCGCGCAGGCGTCATTTTGAGGCCGTGAGAGTTTACAGTAAACTGGCTTGTAGCATAGCGCTGAAACACGCAAGGACAAAGAATAAGACTGGACGAACGCAAGCGCTTGTGTTCGTCCAGTCATATTCTTTGTCCCTGTGTGCTTCTGCGCTATGCTACAAGCCAGTTTACGATGAACCAACAAGCCCATATTGGTACCCTTGTAGAGTTTACAAATTTGTGATGCCGCGCGATCGCGTAGCAAACAGGCGATTTTATGGGAGGCCGAAAAATTTTGACGAATGGCGAGTAACCAATGGCCAACAATATGCCGTAATGGAAGTAGTTTATTCTCTTTATTTTTTACGCAATCGTGTCGTGCATAAGTGGCGATTACGCGATGAATTATTTTCGTGTCATTTATTCAATCTCGTGCGCTGTGTGCACGATCCAGAAAACATCTAACGACCCATGCAGAAGGACACAGTGCGGGGTAGCTTGACGTTATGGACCCTTTTCATAATATATAAGCTAGCTTTCCTGCAATGCAGTTTGCCCCACTAATGGCGGCTGGTCACTTATGCAAACAGCGTGTTCAAGCGAAGTTTGCTTGCCCTATGGTGCGAAAAACGTTCATTGGGCTCTGATATAAACACGCATGATAGAAAACCCATGGCATGTTCCACTTGGACCTCCTCTCCACTTGAAGGAGGACAGGTGCCGCCAATAGTAGGGCGAATATGCAGCACAGGGAAGCGCACTTGCGGATTATGAAAAGGGTCTACAGTCGCCCAGGTTTATTCAAGGAAAATTTGCGCTTATACCGTTTGAATAGGTGTATTTACTTCTAGGGCCCGGAAGACTCTCCAAGCAATGATGCGAATATACACCGAGTATAAAGCATGTACTACGTCTCCAATACCACAAACTCTTATGGAAAAAATAACAAAAAAAACGAAATAACTTGTTATAGGAAAGTTAAAAAAAATAGTATTCAATTCGCCTCGTGTGCCATCGATGGCGGCGCTGCGAATGACGCTCCCGTGACGCAAGGGCGGGGATTCGGCTTTTTGTCGTCTGCTACTCTCTAGCTAAAACAGCAGCATTTTCGTTATAGTTCGCTAGCGTCGCACGGCGTTCCTCGACTAAAAGCTGCATTTTCTTCTAATGATATTTATTGCGATGACTTCTAGCAATACAGGACGTTAGGAAACCTTACCAATTAACATATCATCAGTATACCCAGAGCCATCGCGGTCAGGTTCATGCCCCTGAGTTCGTAGCGCCACTCGCTGGGCTGGATGGCGTTGAAATAGCTTACGTGAAAGCGCGAACGCCCTCGCCAAGTGATTTAGAGAGCCTACGCTGCTTTGAAATCGAAGCGCGATCAATTTTCCGGCTTATTCGCAAAAATCAGCGTTGTGTCGACCAGCGGGTTACTCCGGACCACTAGCATAGATTGGGCGAGCTGGATGCAAATAAGACAGCACGGAATCAAACGCCAGCAGCGGTGCGCGTGGTACAGTTCGACCCTTATGATTAGAGATAAATACACTCATGAGCCACATTCATGTTTTCGATCACGCAGTGCTGCCTAATCGACAGCGCGAGCCTGTCAATGGTGATGACAGGATGGCGCGCACTATATTTCTAAGGCTTGGGCAACGCGATCCGCTGCAGAGTTCGCGCTTCATTTGACACCGATAGAGTACAGCTTGGTAAACAGTTGGAAAAGTCGGCAAATGTGCCCAGGAAGAGGAGAAAGAGAGCTCTTTCCCACCATTCTTTTGGCCCCTGTGGCTGATTATTGCTATTCGTTACCATGCTGTAACCAGACTGAATATTTTAAGCGGAGAGCCTTAGATTCCTTATCAAATACGAAAATTGACCGTCGGCGTCCCCCGTCGCCAGCGTCAACACGAGTGATGCGAAAATTAATCACATGATGATGTCATCACATCCCAGACCGCCAAAATTGGTGACGTCATAACGGCACGTCAGATTATTACGTCATCCCATGATATTCTCGCGTTGCATTGCCTCCGTGATTTGTGCGCCGATCTCGGAGGCGATACAAAACCAGGTGATATGTAGAAAGCTTCAGTGCAAAACTACGTTACGTCCAGAAAGCATTCGGAGGGGGGGGCGGCGAGGGAACAACTCAAGAAAAAAATGGCTTTCGCCTTCGAGTCAACTTAGGCAAATGCTTAAGGAAGTCGAGTCTTTTTAGTACAGTGATTGCACCAAGCTTTATCAGGGGTGGATCGTTGAGAGTGATTTACAGTATTTGATCGCAAATAAATCTTCTTACGACTTTCCATGCGAAAGCTTTGTATTTATCAACGTTAGTATGATTACACTAATTCTGTTCAGCATATTTTCGGACCACCGTGAACGAGTGAACAAACGTCGATTTATTAACGCAAGGAATAAAACGTGTTGCAAAGAAAAAGAACAAAAACAAAAGAAAATCACTCCGGACAACCTACCAAGATTTCATATCCCCGTCGTGCATCCCCTTTAGACTCAGCCTGTTTATTTCGTGTTTCAATTTGAAGTACTTGCGACGCGCTTACAGAGCAGCTGCTAAATATGTGGAATTAATGCAACACTGTTGCCGGTAACGCCATTTAATTTATTTGAATGACATGACAAGTCGTTTGTCATGCTCCGAACATAGGAATTGAACCGAAGGAACAGGCTTGAGAACCGAACACCCGCAGCACGCGGTATTCATTTATTGCGGTTTAACCCTTTCAGACGCCACCTATGAAGAACTTTCTGTATATGTGTGAAATCGATACAACGTTATTTCAAGACACTCAATAGACTATTGCAACAAAAATAATCCCATAATATGTTAATTTATGTACGTAATAGCAACTAATCCTAATTAAGTTATAATTAATAGCTATTTATCCTGAAGTCATTGATGCTCAGTTTTGGCATAAGTAGAATGAAATATCAGGCTAGAAATATAGTGCAAGTTCATTTTTGGTAATGTCCATTTTGAGCAAAGAAAAATTACACTTTTCACATGGCTCGCAGGAAGTGGCACATCGAACGACTCGTCGAACGTGGTAGTGCCTTCAGAAAAGTGATCATATACAACAGTACACTACAAAATGAAGTTAAATGAAGACGAATTTATTTTTCAGGAGGTTCAATTCACCCAAAGCTCAATATACCTCACTCTTTCTTAGCGAGCGCCTAGTTGATACAAATAGCAAAACCAAGTGATGTACACAATTGTGTACATAGCGTGTCAAAGGGTTAACGCAGACATGGAAGCTGAAGCCCGAACGCTGAAGTCAGTGATCGGAAACGGGCAGGAAAGTCATTTTGAGTGCGCCAGGGCCATACAACAGTCGCGAAAAAAAAAAAAGCCGGCAGATCCCACGCACTGTGGGAATCGATATAATGCGAAGCAGCCAGGAAGGACCAATACATGCTTTACATAAATTGCATGTCATGTTTTACATGTTAGGACCTGTCATTTATATTCGTCATACAGTCACGTCGCGTAATACCAGTTTTGGTGTATATCAAGCTAGCGAACTGGACGCAGGCACACCATGAGTGTGGCATGTAAATGGCGTTGTAGATGACATGCATAAGATTTTCATGTTACCACCTGCCACTTATGTTCGTTATACAGTCGTGTCACTCAATACCAAATTTAATGTATATCAAGCTAACGAAACGGCTGCGAGCGCGCCATGAGCGTGGCATGTAAATCATACTTTTGATCACAAGTTATTCATGATTTTCATGATATGACGAACCATTTATGTTTGTCATACAGTCATGTTATGCCATAAAAAATTTGGTATAAATCCCATTAACGATACGGCCAGGAGGGCACAAAGTCGTAGGCGGCTAGATAGATAGATAGATAGATAGATAGATAGATAGATAGATAGATAGATAGATAGATAGATAGATAGATAGATAGATAGATAGATAGATAGATAGATAGATAGATAGATAGATAGATAGATAGATAGATAGATAGATAGATAGATACGCTCAAAGTCGCCGAAGTTCGCTAAGAAATGCTTCGCACTTAAAAATTCACCATAGAAACAGATGTACACATGTTTGGCTAGCAGACGACACCAGGAGCAATCGACACAGAACGTGCTCCTGACGGCAACTCCGCTCGATTTCACTAGGCATTTTGCTTGAACATTCAGTACAAATTGCTTAATGAACTTGGCCACCAATTTTTCAATAACTCGAGCACCATAGACAGGCCGGCAGCGTCGAGCAGCCTTGACGTAGCGAGCGCGTGCGCGAAAAGCTGCATCCGAGTCCCCCCCCCGTGACGTCACACGTGAGAGGGCGCCACTCAAAGATCTCCAGGCGAATAGGGTGTGTTCAGATAAGAACGTCGGTGCGTGTGCGCCGACCCCCTTTAATTTCGCCGAAAAAAATATATTTCGTTTTCCGAGTCCCCAGGACCACAAAACCACTTTTGGTCTCGCGAAAAAAAATTTCACCTTCTATGAAAAAATTCACAAGTCTCCACTGAGCCGCCACCGCCTCTTAAGAGTTTCGCGAAAATGGGATTTCGATGAGACGCTACATAAACACTATTGTAGCTGTAGGTCTGAAAATTTTTCTCCGCATACTACAGATAGTTTGCGGTCGACAGAAAATTATTACTTTGCAGTTTTGAAGTGGTTCTATTAAGAAAAAAATCGCGAATTCGGCACAAGCCTCAGTAATGCTGAAATTTAAGATTATTTTTTCTCCGCGCGTACAAATGCCAGACTTCCCAAAATTTTCAAAACATTGCCATATGTCTGGGGAACAAATGTGCTCAACGAAATATCAGAGAGTGGCCTCGAACTTTAACCAGAAATGTTCAGCTGAGCACATGTCTCTCAAAATGCAATATTTTGAGATCATTAAAAAAATACCACATTTGATTTTCTTTATACTCTTCAAAAATAAAGTCAACCACGTGTTCTAACTTATTCTAAAAGACATGTTGCATTATTTTTGTGAGGTCGGAGATACGAAGCACGAAAAGTGGCCAAATTGGCGTACACTGAGTGTGATGGAATTTACCATGTTTTGGGCCCAGGATCGCTGCCCAACGAATAATCGAGCCACAAGTGCGCGCGCGCGCACGCACGCACGCACGCACGCACGCACGCACGCACGCACGCACGCACACACACACACACACACACACACACACACACACACACGCACACGCACACGCACACACACACACACATACACAGTCAAAGGGCAAATTTATGCGAGCCGTCCTAGGTGATCTCGAAAATGTGTATCACTACTTTGATGACGTTTTCATAGCTACAACGACGTGGAATGACCACTTAACAACTCTACGACGTATGTTTGAGAGAATCCAACAGGCATGTTTAACGATCAAACCCAGCAAATGTGAGATAGGGGAACGAAGTATGTTTCCTGGGTGAATTGGGGACGGTAAAGATGAACCAATCCTCAAGACTCTAGATGAAATCCAAGCACCCAAGAGACCAGAGACGAAGAAGGCGCTTCAATCATTTTTGGGACTATCCGGATATCATAGACTGTTCATCCCCAACTACGCCGAGATCACGAAGCCTTTGACAGCTCTCACACGAAAAGGGAAAAACAACAAAGTCGCATGGGGACCGGATCAGGAACAAGCCTTCAACATCTTGAAGAGAAAACTTGGCGAAGCCCCCCAATTTGCAATCCCCCCAACTTGACAAAAGAATTTGTCCTACGCACTGATGCCTCCAACACAAGTCTTGGCGCCGTGCTGCTGCAGCAGGGCAACGATCAGGTTTTACATCCCGTTGCATATGCTAGACGCAACCTCTTGCCCAGAGAGACGCGTTACTCCACCATCAAAAGAGAGTGTTTAGCACTTGTATGGGGAGTACAGAAATTTCACCTTTATTTCTACGGCAAACAATTTGTTATACAATCGGACCATCAGCCCTTGCAGTACCTACACTGAGCAAAACACGTTAGTAATCGTGTACTGCGATGGAGTTTACTCTTGCAGGAGTATGCTTTCAAGGTGGATTATATCAAATGGTGTGATAACGTCGGAGCTGATTATTTGAGCCGTGTATAACTGTCATGCCCTACACAGTGTTGTGAAAATAGGTGTGCCTTTTACGTGGACATCTATTCTCGCTTCGTGTCGTGCGGTGGTTGTGTCGACGGACAAATGGACCCGTACTGACTTCCGCATAACTGAGTGACAATGTGTTTCGTTCTTCTACCAAGCAGAAAAGTTGTCAACAACTTTCTTAAAAGTGATGGTATTGTGATAAAGGGTAAAATGAAACCGAAACTGCGCGATCACCGTAGAAGACGGCAAGGAAGAGTGCACAGGATCGGAAAAGCGCGTGCCAGCGTTCGAGGCACTGCAGCGGCGATTCAGAAAGTATGCTTTGTGGGTGCTTACTCCAAGTCTTTCGGCGGATTTTCAGCACCTTCAGTTCCCCTGGAGCAGGAAATGGTGTGAAACAAGGAGGACATAAGTAATAATAACCAGACTGCGATTCAGAATACAATATCTTAATTTATACATGCATATAGCGGGCCTGGTAATCTCTCCTTTTTGCTCCTTTTGCAACGAGACAGAAACTATAGAACACTTCTTGCTGAGCTGCCGACGTTTTTCCACACACAGAAAAAGAACTATTGAAGTTACATTGCAAAATCTTGGTCTCCCAGTTACGTCGACCGTTCTATTATCATTTCGGGTCTCTGCGCTGGGACACTCGGACAGGAATATATCCAATGCTGTCGCAAAGTTTATATGCTACTCAAATAGATTTAACAGTTCAAATCACCCGCTAATAATTCTACATTGTCATCCTAGTAAAAAAAAACATTCGGTCATTGGGAGGTTACGCAAAATAGCGCAATGTAAAATTAGGATTTATCATAATTAACGCTTCATTATAATTCCAGCTGTAACCGATATTACCACTTAAAAAATTGATAATAAATCCAGACTGTATGATCCGCCCGACTCTTGGCCGATCCCCCCTGAGTGGGTAGGTGCCAATCATACAAGGAGCATCATCATCATCTTCAGAGCAGCGATCGAGGCGGAGCAGCGTTTGAGACAGACCTCGGCTGGACGTCCGGTCCGGGGGTGAAGTCCTCGAGGAGCTGGTTGTTCCTGGACTCCGGCTGGGTGACTGACCAAGGGACCAGGTGATGCG
This sequence comes from Rhipicephalus appendiculatus, assembly GCA_030522465.1. NCBI lineage: Eukaryota > Metazoa > Arthropoda > Arachnida > Ixodida > Ixodidae > Rhipicephalus > Rhipicephalus appendiculatus. The sequence goes on along the minus strand of JALIZH010019587.1, from coordinate 37,700 downwards.
CTGTGGTTCCGGCTACCAATCGTGACAGCTGGGCAACCGAAGAACGAGACCTGCTCTCCGGCTGGGCGACTTGCCCAGGGACAAGGCAAGGTGCGGTTGTTCCCGCTGACGTCCAGAATGGCTGCGAGTTCCGGGCTGCTGTGGGCCGCTGTTCCGGCTACTGTTCCAGGTGGCTGGCACGACCCCGGTGTGCTGCCGGGTCGAACTTGGTGGTTGCTGAGCTGCCAAGCTACCACTACCATGCCGTTGCGGCTGCGCAAGACTGTCGTATCCTGCAGTGAGCTGACTCACGCTGAGGAACAAGAGGCGCGCCGTCCCGAACGATCAGCGTCGAAAGAGCCCCCCACATGAACACGGCGAGACTTTTAATTCAGACGCGCATCTAGCACAGGACTGCACGCGAAAACTGTTTTGTCGCACTTTCTTAACATATGCCTTTTGTCTGTAAATATATTTGTGTGTGTGTGGGTGCACTCGTGGCTCGATTATTCCTTGGCCAGTGGTGCTGGGCCCGAAACCTGGTAAATTCCATCACACTCAGTATACGCCTATTTGGCCCCATTTCGTGCTTCGTAGCTCCGACCTCACAAAAATAATGCAACATGTCTTTTAGATTAAGTTGGAACACGTGCTTGGCTTTAATTATGAAGAGTATAAAGAAAATCAAATGCGGTGTTTTTTTAATGATCTTCAAAATATTGCATTTTGAGAGACATGTGCTCAGCTGAACATTTCTCGTTAACGTTCGAAGGCACTCTCAGATATTCCGTTGAGCACATTTGTTCCCCAGACATATGGCAAAGTTATAAAAACATTGGGAAGTTTGGCATTTATACGCGCGGAGAAAAAGATCTTAAATTTCGGCATCACAGACTTGTGCCGATATCGCGATTTTTTTCTTTCTTAACAGAACCACATGAAAACTGCAAAGTAATAATTTTCTGTCGACACAAACGATCTGTAGTGTGCGGAAAAAAATTTACAGACCTACAGCTACAATAGTGTTTATGTAGCCTCTCATGGAAATCCCATTTTCGCGAAACTCTAAAGAGGCTGTGGCGGCTCAGTGGAGACTTGTGAATTTTTTCAAAGGTGAAATTTTTTTTTCGCAAAATACAGCGTTTTGCATAGCTAGAAGCGCGAAACTGCAAGATCGTGCAAACGTCATGCTACACCACAAAACGACGTGGAATCGCAGAATACAGCGTTTTGTACAGATCGAAGAAACTGTAAGATCATGCAAACGTCATGAAACACAACCAAACGACGCGAATCGCAAAATGCAGCGTTTTGCACAGCTAGAAAAACGAAACTGCAAGATCATGCAATCTTCATGGAACCACCAAACGACATGGAATCACAAAATACAGCGTTTTGTACAGATCGAAATGCGAAATTTCAAGATCATGTAAACATCATGAAACACCACCAAACGGCCAGAAATGGCTGAATACAGCGTTTTGCACAGCTAGAAGTGCGAAATCGCAGGGTCATGCATACGTCAGGAAACACCATAAAACGACGTGAAATCGAAGAATACAACGTTTGGCACCGTTAGAAGTGCGTAAATGCAAGATAATGCAAACACCATGAAACACCACCGAACGAAGTGACATCGGAAAATACAGCCGTTTCTATAGCTAGAACTCTGAAACTACCACATCATGCAAACGACATGAAACACAACCAAACGACGTGACATCGCAAAATACAGCGTTTTGCATAGCTAGAAGTGCGAAACAGGAGGATCATGCAAACGTGATGAAACATCACAAAACGATGTGGATTCGCCGAATACAGTGTTTTCTACAGATCGAAGTGCGAAACTGCGAGATCATGCAGACATCATGAAACATCACAAAACGACGGGGAATCACAGAATACGTTTTGTGCAGATAGAAAGGCGAAACTGCGAGATCATTCAATCACCAGCAAACGGCGCGAAATGGCTGAATACAGCGTTTTCCACATCTAGAAGTGTCAAACTGCAAGTTCATGCAAACGTCTTGAAACACCAACAAACGAGGCGATATCGCAAAATACAGTGTCTTGCATAGCTAGGAGAGCGAGATTGCCAGATCATGCAAACATCACGAAACCACCAAATGACATTTAATCGGAGAATACAGCTTTTTGTACAGAGAGAAGTGCGACACTGCGAGATCAGTAAACATCTTGAATCCCCACCGAACATCGCGAAATGGCTGAATACAGCGTTTTGCACAGCAAGAAGTGCGAAATCGCATGTTCATGCGAACGATATGAAACACCAACACACGACGCGAAATCGTAAAATAGTGTTTTTAAGCTAGAAGTGCGAAACTGCAAGATCATGCAAACATCATGAAACATCACCAAACGGTTGGGAATCGCAGAATACAGCGTTTTGTAAAATTGAAGTGCGAAACTCCAAGATCACGCAAACGTCATGAAACATCTCCAAACGACGTGGAATCTCAGAATACAGCGTTTTGCACAGACCGAAGTGTGAAACTGCAAGATCATGTCAACAGCATGAAATACGACCAAACATCGGGGAACCGCAGAATACAACGTTTCGCACAGATCGAAAAGTGAAACTGCGAGATCATACAAACATCATGAAACACCACCAAACGACGCGAAATGCCTGAATACAGCATTTTCCAAGCAAAGAATGCGAAATCTCAAGGTCATGCAAACGTCATGAAACACGAACACACGAGGCGATCACGCAAAATACAGCGTTTTGCATAGCTAGAAGTGCGAAACTCGGTCAGTTAATAAAAACTTAAAGTTAATAAAAACATCATGAAACACCACCTAACGGCCCGAAATGGTTGAATACAGCGTTCTGCTCAGCTATAAGGGCGAAATCGCAAGGTCTTGCATACGTCAAGAAACACCACAAAACGACATGAAATCGAAGAATACAGTGTTTGGCACATTTAAAAGTGCGTAAATGCAAGATAATGCAATCATGAAACCACCAAAAAACCTGAAATCGCCAACTACAGTGTTTTGAGGCGCGAAACTGCCAGATCATGCAAACGTCACAAAACAACCAAACGACGTGAAATCGCAAAATACAGCCTTTTCTAAAGCTAGAAGTGCGAAACCGCAAGATCATGCAAACGTCATGAAACATCACCAAACAACTGGAATCGCAGTTGTTTTGTTCAGATCGAAATGCGAAACCGGAAGATCATAGGTCATGCAAACGTCAAGAACCATCACCTAAGGATGCGAAATGGCAGAATGCATCGTTTTGCACAGCTAGCAGTATGAGAATGTCAGTTCATGTAAACGTCATGAAACACCACCAAACTTCATGAATAGTCGAATACAGCGTTTTGTATGGATCGAAGTGCGAAATCGCAAAATCATGCAAACGTCATAAAACACCTCCAAACGACTTGAAATCGCAAAATACAGCGTTTTGCACAGCTAGAAGAGCGAACTTAGCTAGTCATACCTCAGTGCGTCTTTGAATAGGCTGAGATGAATGGCTTGAAGTTACGCAAAAAACCAATTAAAACTGGGGCGCTACAAGGTAGTAGTCTGAGGGCTATTTTAATTTTATACCATGTAAATGACATCGTCAACATGTGTGAGAATTGTAACTTCAAAATATATGTTGGTCTATGGTGGGAATCGTTGCGCATTCGATCGGACGAACACAGGAAGGAAAAGACAGCGGAAACGAAAAATTCGCGCTCTTTTCGTTTACGCTGTCTTTTCCTTCCTGTGTTCGTCCCGATTGAATGCGCAACGATTCCCACCATAGACATGCACCAACTCGCCCAGGAAGAAGTTCTTAAATATGCTGGTGACCGCACACTATTCTTCACGTGAAGAAATTTAGTACCGTTGAGGCGACAGAAGCACACACTTGTTATAACTACAGACCGGATTACAGTGTCTATAAAAGCCTATTTTTGGCGATCGTGCCTAAACGTCTATAAGTGCCTATAAATGCTTATTTTCCAGGTGGGTGCCCATATGAACGCTATTTAAGCCCAAATTTCACTTTCGCGTGATGTTTGAGACAGTTATTCATGTTACCAGGCAACAGTGACCTTTAGAAATACTAGGGGGTTCAAACTAGCCTTCTAGTTCAAACTATTTCCGGAAAACAACCGCTAGCAGCCGATAAATGGGACACGCCGGCCATCCTACGCCAACGCGCTGAGCTGTCGCTAGCGGCTAAAGGAGGAGAGGTTCAGGAGAGGAAAAGACGCTGTTTCTGCAACCCTAAATGGGAGCAAGTCAACGTCTACTATGGCATGGGGAGAGGGAAATAAACATGGAAGTGAACCACCATGAAGACATGGGTGTGGCAGTGGACAAGAAATAGGAGCTTCCTCTGTGCTGCCGCGGGAAGGTGATGGACCAATGCGAAACTATGGAGTGCTGTCAGGGGAAGGGAGTGTAGATCAAAAGTACGAAAAATCTGATGTGCACGCGGGTTTGGTTTTGTTTGTTTATGCGTGCCCAATGAAGAGCGTTGGACCCCAACAATTTTTCTGGTTGGTTTGTTACGAGCCACGAAACCATTATGCGAGGAGGCGTCATGCGCAAGAATGCAAGGTCACGTGCGCATACGTGCCTGAGCCCGGTCGTGCACGCGAGCGCTGTTGTGTAGTTTCGGCTTTCTCTGTAGTGTAGTGCCTATTTCTTTGGGATGGGTCTCTCAGTGCGCACACGTTTGGAGAGGCTGCCACAGATCACGTATCCTTACCGCGACACACCGCTTCACACAGCTGGAACTGTTGATAGGGACAATGCACCAAAATCGCGCCGAGCGTTGTTAGGGCTGGTGCCGGCGCGACGCGGGAACGGCGAAAACACGAACGCATACGAAATGAAGGCAGGTTAGTCTCACATCTCGCTGCGATTCGAAGGAAAAAAATATTAAAATGGAAACATGACGCTTGTGTTTTATTATTTCTAAACTTTCATTCATCTATTTAAGCAACATATTACAGAAATTACACATGTCACCCAGAATAATTCTCGCAGTGTCACGTGCTACTGGGAGCGATGTCCGATCACCAATGTCTACGTAGAGGAGCGTCGTTCCTTGTACGTCAACCCCTCCATCTTGGGTCGCGCGCCTGCGAGAAGGGCAAGCGCTGTTCATTTTGAAAATTCACATTTTTCCGCGGCGCGTAAATGTGAAAGGGATAATCTTGTTAGGGACAATGCCCTAACAACATTGCGAGGAGCAAGTCAACGGGGGGCAAGTCAAGGTCTACTATGTAATGTAGACGTTGACGATCACGTCTGTCAAGGTTTGCAACGCGTAACGTTGCAAATCTTGGCAGACGTGATCGTGAGCGCCAAGTTCATTAAAACACTTGTAAGTTCTTAATGCTGGGACCTGGTGAGAGGCCCTTTAAAGGTGTTCGTCGACAGAGTAGCAAATGACCCTACGCGATTAGACCCGGCCAATACGAGGCATCCCTTCCTTCTGGTTTTTTAGCGGTCCTAACTACATGTTTCTCTGCATGCCGAAAATAAAGAGATGCACGACTGTGTCGATTCCACGGTGGGCACTTTGCTCACCATGATAGAGAATAAAGGATAGTGTGTTCCAGGAACCGTGCACCAAAAAGCACAATTGCGTGGCTATGTTCAACTGTTGGCGCCTTAGTGTCACCGTGAACAATCACATTTTTTGCTTTTCTGTCATAAATGCAGGTCGCGTACGTCTTTGTTTCAAATATTTTGCATTTGTGTAAAAATTTATTGTGCCTATATTTACGATTTTGGAAGCTAAAAGTGTGTTTTGCCACCCTATTTTTGGCGCCTAAAACGCACTTTTTAGGTGCCTAAAAATCCGGCCTCTAGTTATAACCTTCGTGATTGGGCCACTAAGAATAATTTATTGCTAAATGAATCGAGAACAAAATGCGTTCTTTTCGGAGCTCTCGGCACATCTCTTCTTTATGTTGCCATAGGCAAAATCTAAATTGCAGTAATCCAAGCAATTAAGACGATTGCAGTAATTCTTGTTGAGCATATCTCATGGAATGAGCATACAGATCACTTGAGCTTAAAATTGAGACGCGTTGTGGGCGCTTTAAATCGTTGTCGACGCACTTGGCCCGTTACTGTAAAGCGACCTATATATCAGGCTCTTTTCAAAGTCCACTTCAACTACTGTGCTTTGGTATGGGCAAAAACTACGCAGACAAATATAAATTAGGCCGCAATACTTCAGAAAAGACCGATTAGGGCAAGACAAGACTTACCACACCATGAACCCAAAGGAGAATTTTTTGTTTAACATAATATTGCTATGCCAAAAGATATATACAAATTGATATATCTCCAATCCTACATTAGCGCAAATCGCGAGAAACTCAACGTAGTTCTGACACTTGCGACCCTTAAACACACTCAAAGGAATAATACTGGCGTAATAGTTAGTTAATTTGGTTATTTATGGCGCAAAAGCAACTGAGGCTATGCTGCGCCAGACACAAGACGTTAAGGAAAGGACACTGAAATGATGAACCTTTAAAGCTTATTTAACAAATTACATTCTTTCAGAAAGCTTAGCATGTCAGGCAGGGGTACTATAGGGTCATCTCCTAGAAACAAAGCCGGGTGTAAAGGTACGTGTTGTTTGTATAGTTTGCTGAAATGTTTTTGTCTCTGTGTTTCAATGTTGGGACATGTGATTAGGATGTGCATAACTGTTAGCTGTTCTTGGCATTTTTCACACGTTGGTTGTTCTTCCTTTGCGAGTATAAAGTTGTGTGTCAAGTGGGTGTGCCCAATGCGCAGTCGACATAACACAACTTCGATAAACCGTTCTTGGTGACGGCAGTTCTTCCATTCACCCAGTATCGGCTTCACCAGATGGAGCTTCACCAGCCAATTTCGTAAGCTTATTGATTGTTATTTGCAGTTGCCTTTCACAGGATGATAGGCTGGAGGCCCGAGAGGCGATCTGAAGATCGTCAACATAAATGGAGTGCATGACTGTGGGAGGTATGACGTTGTTGATGGAGTTCATTTTGACTATGAAGAGTGTTGTGCTCAAAATGCAACCTTGCGGTACACCGTTTTCTTGGACAAATCTTCGTGAAAGCACTGTGCCAAGACGTACTTGAAATGTTCTGTTCGATAAGAAATCATATAAACAGTTCAGAAAGGTCTCTAAGAATTCCATGTCGCCAGGTTGTATCATATGCTTTCTCTAAGTCAAAGAAGACCGCGAGACAGTGCTGCTTGTGTAGAAATGCTCCTCGTATTGTTCCAGTCTAACGAGATGGTCGGTGGTGGAACAGCCCTTTTTGTATCCGCACTGGTGTATGTCTATTAGGTGCTCTGATTCGAGAATGAAAGTGAGTCTAATGTTTATAATGCTTTCGTATGTTTTTGCGAGACAACTTGTTAATGCTATGGGCCTATAGCTGCTCGGGGATGTTGGAGATTTACCAGGCTTTAGAAACGGTATGACTATTGCGTTTTTCCAACATTCTGGCATCGTACCAGTTTCCCATATTTTGTTAAAAAATAGGAGCAGTACATCCGTCGATGCTTGGGATAGATGGGCCAGCATTGTGTAGTGTACACGGTCAGGACCTGTTGCCGTTTTTTTACCGGCCGAGAGAACTCTAATTCGTGAAGTGTGAGTGGCTGGTTATAATATTCATTTGAAGCACTCGTAGTGGGCAGGCTCTGTTTTTCAGCGGATTCTTTGTATTTAAGGAAAGCGTTTGTGTAATTCGCTGATGATGATACATTATAGAAATGTTCACCTAATAGGTTGGCCTGGTCTTCCAGAGTTGTTTGTGTGCCTGGGTTTGTAAACAGTGGTATTGCGTATGATAAGTACTCTCCTCTAAACTTCCTCACCTGATCCCAGATATGTTTGGATGTCGCAGAACTATTAATGGATGATATATATTTTTGCCATGAGCTCTTTTCCGCTTGCCTTCGAATGAATCGCGCTTTGGCTTTTGCCTGCTTAAAGCTTACTAGGTTGCTATATGTAGGGTACCTTCGTAAGGTTCCCCAGGCCTTGTTTTGCTGTTTTTTAGCTTCGGTGCATTCTTTGGTCCACCAAGGATTTAATTTTTTACGCACAACACCGGACGATTGCGGTATCGCTTTTTCTGCTGCTCCTCAACGGTAAGTTCCGGTGAGAACACGGCTTCAAGCTTTGCGTTCTCCGTAAAAAGTGGCCAGTTCGCGAGTTGCAATTTCCATCGGCGTGGTTTGGTCGCAAATGTTTCGTAGGACGGTATGAGTTTGATTATGGCGGGCTGATGGTCACTGCCATATGATGTGTCGAGGACTTCCCATTTAAGGTCGCTAAAAAGACTTGGTGAACATAAAGCGAGATCTAAACAGCTAAAAGTGCGTGAGGTTGGCGAAAAATACGTAAAGGCACCTGAGTTTAAAAGGCAGATATCATTTGATAAAACAAAATCTTCAACTGTCTGTCCTCTTCGATCAGTTTTGTCGCTACCCAAAAGAGTAGAGTGGGCATTAAAATCTCCAGCTAAAATAAATGGGCTTGGTAATTGTTCTGCTAGATCTAGTTGTTTAGCAGTAATTTGCGTGTGGGGTGGAATATAAAGTGAACAGATGGTGATCGTTTTATGAGATAAAATGGTGATGGCTACGGCCTCGAGAGGTGTGTTGAGCTTTACTTCACGAGTAGGAGTGCCGCCCTGTACGGCAATAGCTACTCCTCCCGAGAGGCGGCTACAGCATTCACGGTCCTTTCGGGCAACTGTAAACCCCTTGAGGACTTGTTTATGTTTTGCTCCTAGGTTAGTTTCTTGAAGACAGAATGCTATTGGTGATACCTTGTTTATGATGTCCTTTATGTCACCTAAATTATGTAGTAGTCCTCTGCAATTCCAGTGTACGATAAAAGCCATTGTAAGGTAAAAGTGAGCAAATTACAGACGTAAAATATTTCGTTATTTAAAAATGGTAGGTGACATGCTAAATAATTAAACTTTATACAAGAACGATAACCAACTTAGGTTATCATTTTTTGCTAAACAAAGTGATAGGGATCTTGTCTTTTTTGTTGCGCTCCTGAGAGCGCTTGTCCTTCGGTGTCGTTGTCACCGAGGTTTTCGCGTCGACCTCCATTGCCTTCTCAGAGGCGCTGGCGGATCGAGAGCATGGCACTGAGACCTGAGTCTCTGGCCTTGGGGTTCTGTTGATTTTAGGGCCCAGCGGGACTGGAGTCTGCTGGCCCTTTGAGGTGGACGGAGTAGCAGAAGCTGCTACCGTCAAGGGGGCGGGAGAAGTCACTACCGGACCACTGTGTTTGGAACCGGAGGACGTCTGAGGCCTCTGTGACGCTGCCCCCGCATGCGTCACATCGGCATAGCTTCGCCTAGAAAGGTGAGAGAGTCGCTTTCGTGCTTCGAAGAAGGAGATTTTTTCTTTTACAGTTAGGGCGATGATTTCTTTTTCTTTTTTCCAGCATGGGCAGGAGCGCGAATATGCTGGATGTTCTCCGTTGCAGTTTATACAGTGTGGTGTAGATGTGCAGTTTTCAGCGGAATGGTCGTTGGCGCTGCATTTTGCGCACGTTTCTTTGCCTCCGCATGAGTGTGAAGCGTGTCCGAATCTCTGGCATTTGAAGCATCGTCTGGGGTTCGGTATATATGGTCTGACATTTACTTTGAGGTAGCCTGCATCGAGTGATGTAGGCATTTCACTTGTTCCGAATGTGAGGATTATGTGTTTTGTTGGAATTTCTTGATCATTTCTGCGGATTGTTATTTTCTGTACTTTCGTTACGTTTTGTTCCTGAAAGCCTTCCAGCAGTTCCTCATCACTGAGTCCAAGAAAATCTTCCTCGGATATCACTCCTCTGCTTGTGTTAAGCGACCTGTGGGCTGAAATAGTTATGTTTGTGTCACCAATAGTGGTAAGTTCTTCCAACTTTTGTACTTGATTTTTGTCTTTTAGTTCTAGGAGGAGATCCCCGCTAGACATTTTCGAGGCTTTGTAGTTTGAACCGATTTTATCTTTGAGGCACCTGGCCACTAGAAATGGAGACAGTTTTCTCATGGGAGTCGTTTCACTATGGATCACGTGGTATTTCGGGAAACTTGGTGCACTGATTTGTAAGGAGAATTCAAAGGTTGCTTCGGTGCGGTTCCTCTTCTGAGGCCGATCAAAAACAAAAGAAGCTTGGGATGCCATAAGAAAAATATAGGTTCGGCAACAGCGCCGACCGCCCACCAGGGAGTCCTACAAGGGGGGCGCGACAAAACTTTGAAGAAAGTCTGTACGACGCCAGTCGTACGCCGCCACTATAACCCAATATGGTTTCCCCAAGGTTGGATTACCACACAAGGTTAACCCTCGCCGCCAGGAAAAATAGAAGTAAATGAAGAGTAGAAGACAGGAAAGATTGAAAGTGAGAGGGAAAGACGAAGATGTGAGGGGAGAGAGAGAAAGGAAAAGGCGACTGCCGATTTCCCCTGGGTGGGTCAGCCCAGGGGTGCCGTCTACGTGAAGCACGGGCCAAAGGGGTGTGTTGCCTCCGCCGGGGGGGGCCTTAAAGGTCCAATCACCCGGCGTCGGCTCAACCCCCAGGATCCCCTTTTCCACGAACATGGCTCAGCCACGCACGGCTAGGCGTGGGAGGAGGTCGAAACCCCCCCCGTTAGCTCGGGTCCGTGGTGTCGCCACACACCAAACGCCTGCTTGCGCAGACGCCCCTGCGGGGACTGGCGTAATAGTAGCGCAAAAAAAGACGAAGACAAGAAAGTGAACAACACAAGCGATTGCGTTGTTCACTTTCTTGTATTCGTCTTTCTTGCGCTACCATTACGCCAGTATGAATCAGTACCAACTAGCTCGCCTTTCGATTTCGCTTCAAAGGATTTACTTTCATTGATGTAAACCCCCATGGGAAATATGATTATGAAGTACTACTTACGGCACACTGAAGCCTAGCCACGCGTCAACAAATATACTCAATGCTTATTAGCATCAAGACATAAGAATCGACAAAGACAACTGATCTAATAAGATTGTTTTTATAGGTGTGCAGTGTTTACATTTCGCACTTTGTGTTGCTTTGCATCAGCGTTTTTCACCAAGAGTAGAACTATTTTCTACGTCATTATGTCTTTTTTCTGCTGCTGTTAAAACGCATTCGTATGCGCTGTATGATTTATTGGGTACATGTGTGTATCAAAAATTCATTTTTGTCCTGGATATCTAGTCCTCTCATTTATTTCGCCTTTCGCTTCTATCATTACTTGCCTTTTTTTAAATCTCTGTATTTCGTTTGTACCCTATCATTGCTGCCGTATGACGGACGCTGTTTAGTCCAACTGCAGTAACTGCAGTTTTTTGCCATCTTCCCATTGGCACCATTTTATCTGTTTTGGTGACAAAGAAAAGCACTGATTGATTGATTGACTAGTTTTCTCTGGTCATTAGGGCTGTTCCGGAAAGCGCGGGTACTGGGAGGGGAAGACATTGGGTATTCTTTAACGGAAAAGTACGATTAATGATGAGGAAGAATGTTGCACGAAATAGTAATGAATTTCAGCGCCTCAGTGCTCCGCATATTAGCATTCACTCTGGAACAGCACCACGAGTATCTTCATACTTCAAAGTACACACGGCATCCCTTATCGTGTGTTTAATAATCCTGAAATTCGAGGATAATCACGGTCAGTGTCGTAGAAGAGTGTCAAAAAACAAAAAAAAAATCTGAATACTGGAACGGAACAGAAAAGGTTCCCATGATTGACTCTCCTACCATCACTATTGGCACTTCGTTTTCGTTATCCTTCTATTTACACTAAGATAAATAAAGAAGCAATCAACTCAGTCATACTTGAAGAAAGCCAGCAAAAACACGGGACACAAGAAAGAGGCAGACGCAAACACTGCTGGAACTAACAACTGTGACTTTATTGAAGAGAAGCATTCACCCAAGAAACCTCACAACGCATGTGCAGCACAACAGTATCACCTGAAACGTCACCCAGTGAAAAACAGATTACACAATCATCTTTCTTGCCATCGTCGCAACACACTAAATTTCTTGTCAATGAGGCAAATTGACGGTGTGCTTATACACTTTTCCCCGCTTTTCTTGATGAAGTATGCCTCCACAATTTCTCGTTCTTCTTTGCCCTTTCCTCTTCCCAAATAACTGACATTACTGAAAAGCGGGTGGCAACCACATTCACGACAGTGACGCGCAAGATTAGCCCCATCATTAGAATTCAAAGACGCGTAGTGTTCACGAAGCCTAGTATTAATTCATCGGCCGGTTTGGCCGATGTATACCGGCCGTTTTGGCCGATGGTCAACGGAATGTTGTACACATGTGGCACATTTAGTGAAACAACGCTCGTGTTTCATGGTGCACACCGGATTGCTAGTCTTCCCACGAGCCACATGTGAGCATAGACCAGCAAGTTTGCAGGGAGCTGAAAAAACAATATTTACGCCCTGTCGCCCAGCAACCTTTTTGATATTATGCGAAACCTTATGTACGTAAGGTGGGATTTCAACCGGTTTTTCCCGAATGCGTTGTGCTGGCAAACCAGTACGCGCTTGCGGCCTCAATCTTTTGAAGTACTGATTCTGCCACAGCGTATAGCAGATCCTTAGGGTAACCAGCGGCTTCCAGCCTCTCGAACTGGTTGTCTAAGCTGCTCTTCATGAGGTGAGGGCAACTCTTAGGGCATTTAAAAAACAGTTTGAAATAATACCTCTTTTAACGATCTTAGAGTGCGCAGACCCAAACGTCAAAAGTGCTTTCGTACTTCTAGGCATAAAACACCAACAAAGATGGTCATCACCATTCAAGGTCAATGGAAGCTCTAGAAATCTGATGGACCGATAGCATGGAAGTTCTTGAGTGAAGTTAAGGGCGTCAGAAGAAGCCTCAAAGGCTTCCATGACCTCGTGTACAACCCCAGGTAATGAGTCAGATGACGAGACTTTTAAAACAATGAGAAAATGATCGACGTATCTAAAGATACGGCAGACACGTTCGTGATTTACCAAGCCCCGAAGCGAGTTGTCAAACCTAGGTAACAATATATTGCACAACAGAGGAGCAACGCTTGAACCTATGCAAATACCCCTTCTTTGCAAGAACATCGACCCCTTGAACTCTATAACCGTGTATGACAGATACATCGTCAATAATTCTAAGGCGTCAACAGACACACTACAATCATTCTGGAAGGCGATCGGCCCCGAAAGTTCTATTAGATCGCGCACTGCCGTAAGAAGTTCGTCATGGGGAATGCTGTAGAATAAATCTTCAATGTCGATTGAAAAGGCGAAATTTGCTCCAGGAATTCCCTCGTTGAGCACCTGCACGACGTCATTTGCGCAATCGACACCGTACGGGTCTTGGACTGGCAGGCTTTCCAGGTGTTTCTGCAAGAATTGACCCACCAGCTTTTGCCAGGAACCTGCCTCTGTTACAATGGCTCTGAAAGGACAGTCTACCTTGTGAGTTTTTGCAGAGAAAAACACCTGAAGAGAGTTCCTTTTACAGTTCTTCACACCTTGAGATAACCTGTCCAAATTTTTATCCTTCAAAAGCTTCAGTGCCGCTGTCTTCAATTTTGAGGGCTTTTGTTTTGTGGCCAGGTAATTCCTGTCGACGGCATCCAGTGCCTTTTCTGCGAATTTGCTCGTCGGGAGAACAACGAATCCGCCTTCTTTGTCCGCCTGCATCAGGGTTAAGTCCTTTTCAACGAAATAGTCGACAACGAGATTGAGTAGAAGATTTCTATGTCCGAGCTGGCTACCGCTGACCTTTGAAAGCACATCCACTCCTTCGGACAAACAACGCCGTTTTTCGTCCTTGTCCGCTTTTTCCGACACCCTGTGAACCGTGGCCAAAAGCGCAGGCGCAGTGACACTAGGGGTCATGCTGAACTTGGGACCTTTCTGCAGAAGCTCATGTATTTCTTCCGGTACTGAAACACCTTCAAGGTAAGTGACCGAGCAACTACTAGCCTCGGGCCTCACCTTCTTCGGTAGGTGTCTCCTTAACTGGTTCCAAAATGCCTCAGTGGATTCGCCAGCCAAACGCCGATGCTCCAAGAGGCATTGAACCCCCGTATGTTCATCACGTCCCACAAAGCAAAGTACTCGTAGTAACTCATGTATAAGCCTCACCTGTCGCCAGCACTCCGATTTCCAGATTTTCACTATCCGCCACAATGTCCCGAAGACGGCTTTAGTAGACCAAAAAACGCCACCAGTTCCTTTGGTGCAGAATTCACCTTAGGGTAAACGGAGAGTTATCGTCCTCGGCAGGTGACGAAGGCGATGGCACTGACACAAAACGTCGTTTGGTCCTCAGTAGAATGCACACTTAGATGCCCAGGGAAGAAGAAATACGATGCAAAAGGGTTGAAATCTGGGCCAGTTGATTCATGATACTTGAAGAAAGCCAGCAAAAACACGGGATACAAGGAAGAGGCAGACGCAAACACTGCTGGAACTAACAACTGTGACTTTATTGAAGAGAAGCATTCACCCAAGAAACCTCACAACGCATGTGCAGCACAACAGTATCACATGAAACGTCACCCAGTGAAAAACAGATCACACAATCATCTTTCTCGCCATCGTCGCAACACACTAAATTCCTTGTCAATGAGGCAAATTGACGGTGTGCTTATACACTTTTCCCCGCTTTTCTTGATGAAGTATGCCTCCACAATTTCTCGTTCTGCTTTGCCCTTTCCTCTTCCCAAATAACTGAGATTACTGAAAAGCGGGTGGCAACCACATTCACGACAGTGACGCGCAAGATTAGCCCCATCATTGGAATTCAAAGACGCGTAGTGTTCACGAAGCCTAGTATCGGCCGGTTTGGCCGATGTATTAATACTAGGGGTCAATTCTTGCAGAAACACCTGAAAAGCTTGCCAGTCCAAGACCCGTACGTTGTCGATTGCGCGAATGACGTCGTGCAGGTGCTCAACGAGGGAATTCCTGGAGCAAATTTCGCCTTTTCAATCGACATTGAAGATTTATTCTACAGCATTCCCCATGACGAACTTCTTACGGCAGTGCGCGATCTAATAGAACTTTCGGGGCCGATCGCCTTCCAGAATGATTGTAGTGTGTCTGTTGACGCCTTCTTAGAATTATTGACGTGTATCTGTCATACACGGTTGTAGAGTTCAAGGTTTCGATGTTCTTGCAAAGAAGGGGTATTTGCATAGGTTCAAGCGTTGCTCCTCTGTTGTGCAATATATTTTTACCTAGGTTTGACAACTCGCTTCGGGGCTTGGTAAATCACGAACGTGTCTGCCGTATCTTTAGATACGTCGACGATTTTCTCATTGTTTTAAAAGTGTCGTCATCTGACTCATTACCTGCGGTTGTACACGAGGTCATGGAAGCCTTTGAGGCTTCTTCTGACGCCCTTAACTTCTCTCAAGAACTTCCATGCTATCGGTCCATCAGATTTCTAGAGCTTCCATTGACCTTGAATCGTGATGACCATCTTTGTTGGTGTTTTAAGCCTAGAAGTACGAAAGCACTTTTGGGTCTGCGCACACTAAGATCGTTAAAAGAGGTATTATTTCAAACTGTTTTTTAAATGCCCTAAAAAAGAGTTGCCCTCACCTCATGAAGAGCAGCTTAGACACTGTATTCAACAACGCTGTATTCTGTCACTTCACGTCTTTTTCTGTTGTTGCTTGGCGTTTGCACCACCTTGCACTTTTGAACTTCTAGCACTGCTAAACGATTATTCTGTGATTTCGCGACGTCTGGTGGTGTTTCATGAAGTTTGCATGACTGATTTTGCACTTCTAGCACTGTAAAACTCTGTATTCTGTCTTTTCACGTAGCTTCGTGATCTTTAAGACGCACACGACTTGCAATATCGCACTATCAGCAGTACAAAACGCTGTTTTCGGCCATTTCACGTCCTGTCTGGTGTTCCATGTTTCCATGACCTAGCGATTTTTCACTTCTAGCTCTTCTGAACACTGTACTTTAGATTTCACATCGTTTTGTGGTGTTTCGTGTCGTAATTAGGACGTTGCAATTTCGCACTTCTAGCATTACAAATCGCCGTTTCCGCGATTTCGCGACGTTTGGTGGTTACTTAAGGTTAAGAGCGCGAAAATAACACATGGCGGACAGGAAAAAGACGGGACAACCGTTGACTTCCAAATGAGATTTATTGACAAAAGGCTCTTATATATGCCCGAGTGAACAGTAAAAAACGGTGAAAAAAATTGGCCGCGCATCTGCATGCTTCGCTGCAAATGTCGTCTAAAGACGATAGTCTTGTGCCGGCCGTACTACTATTTTGCTTTGCCTCGGACAGCGCCTACTCTACGTTGAATTGCCTGCATCTGGCTGACACTAGGGTCTATAAAATTGCGTACCTATGTATTTTCTAATAAAAGAGCACATGACCTGACACTAACATATTATTGTTGCGCCTCAGGTATGCGTAGTAGTTGCTTTTTGATCGAATATGTTCACAAGTATGATTGAAAACACCAGTTCAAGATGGCTGGGCGTTCAGAAATTACAAACTTTGGCCCTCTAGCTTGCTCAATCGGGTCACGGTACTGCTGAAAGTGCGAAATTGCAAGGTAATGCGGGTCATGAAACATCACGATACATCGTAAAATCGCCGAATACAGCGTTTTGAAGAGCTAGAAGTGCGAAACTGCAAGGTCGTGCAAACGTCATGCAACACCACAAAATGACCTAGATCATGGAAGCATGAAATACCAGAAAGGACGTGAAATGGCAGAATACAGCGTTTTGTACTGCTCAAAGGTCCAAATTGGAATTTAATGCAGGTCATGAAACACGACGGTACATCGTGAAATCGCTGAATACAGCGTTTCGAAGAGCTTGAAGAGCAAAATCGCAGTCATGCAAACCTCATGAAACACCACCAAACGTCGCGAAATCGCAGAATACGGCGTTTTGTAATGCTGCAAGAGCGAAATTGCAAGCTCATAATTACGCCACGAAACACCGCAAAACGACGTTAAATTGTAAAATAGTGTTTACAACAGCCAGAAGTGCAAAATCGCTAGGTCATGGAAACATGAAATACGTGAAAAGACTTGAAATGGAAAATACATCGTTTTGTACTGCTCGAAGTTCGCAATTGCAAAGTCATGCGGGTCATGAAACACCACGAAACTTCGTGAAATTCGCAATCGCAGTCATGCCAACCTCACAAAACACCACCAATCTTTATAAAGTGGCTGACTGGGCTAGTTAGTTGTGAATACTTAAGGTTAACAGAGCGAAAATAACACACGGCGGACAGGAAAAAGACGGTACAAGCGCCATCTTCCAACTGAGAATTTATTGACAAGATGGCTCTCATATACCCGAGTAAACAGTAAAAAACGGTGAAAAGAGATGACAACCGATGCAAAGATACGAAACTACTAAACAACAAACACTGAGCCTGCTACGCCGACTCCCGCATCCCAAAAACAGAGCTCCCTGTCTGACAGTACAACTGATGGCTTCCTTACGCACGCGCGCTATCTGTTTTCATCTTTTCTCACCGTTTTTTACTGTTCACTCGGGTATATATGAGCCTTCTTGTCAATGAAATCGCAGTTTGAATCAGTGGTGTTCCCGTCTTTTTCCTGTCCGCCGTGTGTCATCTTCGCGCTGTTAACCTTAAGTAACCACCAAACGTCGCGAAATCGCAGAAAAAGGCTTTTTGTAACGCTAGAACTATGAAATTGCAAGGTCCTAATCACGCCACGAAACACCGCAAAACGAAGTGAAATCGTAAAATACAATGTTTACAACAGCTGGAAGTGCAAAATCGCTACGTTATGGAAACATGAAACGCCAGAAAGGACGTCAAATGGCCGAATACAGCGTTTTGTACTGCTGAAAGTGCGAAATTGCGTCATGCGCGTCATTAAACACCACGAAACCGTGAAATCGCTGAATACATTGTTTTGAAGAGCTTGAAGTGCAAAATCGCAGTCATGCAATCATGAAACACCACAAACGTCTCGAACTCGCAGAATACGACGTTTTGTAATGCTAGAAAAGCGAAATCAAGGTCCTAAAAACGCCATGACACACCGCAAAACTACGTGAATTCGTAGTGTTTAGATTAGCTAGAAGTGCAAAATCGCCAGGTCATGTATACATGGAATACCAGAAAAGGCGTGAAATGGCAGAATACATCATCTTGTTCTGCTCGAAGTGCGCAATTGCAAGATAATGCTCGTCATGAAAGATCACGAAGCTACGTGAAAACACAGAATAAAGAGTTTTGAAGAGCTTCAAGTCCAAAATCGCAGTCATGCAAACCTCATGAAACACCACCAAACGTCGCGAGATTGCAGAATACGGCGTTTTGTAATGCTGGAATTGCGAAATTGCAAGGTCCTTATTACGCCACGAAACACCGCAAAACGGCGTTAAATTGGAAAATAGTGTTCAGGACAATCAGAAGTGCCAAATCACAAGGTCATGCAAACATGGAACAGCAGAAAGGGCGTGAAATGGCCGAATGCAGCGTTTTGTGCTGCTGAAAGTCTGAAATTGCAAGTCATGCGCATCATGAAACACCACGAAACCGTGAAATCGTTGAATACCACGTTTTGAATGAAGAGCTTCAAGTGCAAAATCGGAGTCATGCAATCATGAAACAGAACCAAGCGTCTCGAAATTGCAGAAGACCACCTTTTGTAATGCTAGAAAAGCGAAATCAAGGTCCTAGAAAGCCACGCAACACCACAAAACGACGTGAAATCGTAAAATACAGTGTTCAGATCAGCTAAAAGTGCAAGATCACTAGGTCATGGAATCATGAAATACCAGACAGCACGTGAAACGGCAGAATACATCCTTTTGTACTGCTCGAGGTGCGAAATCGCAAGCTCATGCGAGTCATGAAAGATCAGGCAAGCTACGTGAAAACACAGAATACAGAGTTTTGAAGGGCTAGACGTGCAAAATGAGTGATGCAACCTTCATGAAACACCACCAGACGTCGCGAAATCACATACTGCGTTTTGTAGAGCTAGAAGTTCGAAATTGCAAGGTCGGGCAGTTCACTCGGAGCCTTCTTGTCAATAAAATCTCAGTTGGAAGTCAACGCTTCTCCCGTCTTTTTTCTGGCCGCCGTGTGTTATTTTAGCGCTTTTACCCTAAATAACCACCAAACGTTGCGATATGGCAGAAAACGGCGTTTTGTAATGCTAGAAGAGCCAAATCACAAGGTCCTAATTTCGCCACGAACACCACAACACAACGTGAAATCTAAAGTACAGTGTTCAGAACAGCTAGAAGTGCAAAATCGCAAGGTCATGGAAACATGAAACACCAGAAAGGAGGTGAAATGGCCGAATAATGCGTTGTGTACAGCTGAAGTTGTGAAATTGCAAGGTAATGCGGCTCACGAAACATCACGATACATCGTGAGATCGCCGAATACAGCGTTTAAAAGAGCTTGAAGTACAAAATCGCAGTCATGCAAGCGTCAAGAAACACCACCAAACGTCGCGAAATCGCTGAATATTGCGTTTTGCACACCTAGTAGAAGTGTACAAGTTCGAAATTGCGACGTCGTGCAAGGTCATGAAACACCACGAAACCATATAAATTCGCAGATTACAGTATTTTGTACAGCCAGTAGTGCGAAGCTCCAAACTCCAGAAGACGTCACGAAATAGCACAAAACGACGTGAAATCGCACAATACAGCGTTTTGCACATCCACATGTGCGAAATTCTAAGTTCTTGGAAATGTCACGATACACCACCAATCAACGCGAAATCGAATACTGCGTTCTGTAGAGCTAGAAGCACGAAAATGCAAGGTGTGCAAAGGTCCTACAACACCACATTACGAGGTAAAATCGTAAAATACTGCGTTTAGTACAGCCACAAGTGCGAAATGGCAAGGTCATGCAAACGTCACGAAACACCACCAAAAAAACACCACGAAACGACGTGAAATGACAGAATACAGCGTTTTTTAGAGATAAAGTGCTAAATTGCAAGTTCATGAAAACGTCATGAAACACCACGAATCGACGCCAAATCACAGAATATATAACGTATTGTACAGCTAAAAGCGGGGAATTGAAAGGTCGTGAAAACATGCAACACCACAAAGAGACGTGGAGTGACAGAATACAGCATTTTGCTGCGTGAAAACACATATTACAGAGTTCTGAAGGACTAGAAGTTCAAATTCAGTCATGCAACCTTCATGAAACACCACCAGACGTCGCGAAATCACAGAATACTGCGTTTAGCAGAGCTATAAGTTCGAAATTGAAAGGTGGTGCAAACGTCATGCAAAACCACCTAACGACGCGATGTTCAAGAATACTGCGTTTTGTACCGCTAGAAGTGCGAAATTGCAAGGTCATGCAAACGTCATTAAACACCACGAAACGACCTGAAAAGACGGAATACGGCGTTTTGTACAGATAGAAGTGCGAAATTGCAGGGTCATGCAAATGTGATGAAACCCCATGAAACTACGTCAAATCACAGAATACAACGTTTTCTGTCAGACAGGGAGCTCTGTTTTCTGGGATGCGGGAGTCGGCGTAGCAGGCTCAGTGATTGCTGATGTTTAGTAGTTTCGTATCTTTGCGTCTGTTTTCATCTCTTCACTGTTTTTTACTGTTCCCTCCGGTATATATAAGAGCCTTCGTGTCAATAAAATCCCTCTTGGAAGTCCGCGCTTGTCCCATTTATTTCCTGTCTGCCGTGTGTAATTTTCCCGCTGTTAACCTTAAGTATGCACAACTAACTTGCCCAGTCTGCCATTATATCAAGTTCGGTGGTGTTTTATGCGGTTTGCATGACTGCGATTTTGCAATTCAAGCTCATCAAAACGCTGTATTCGGCAATTTCACGATGTATCGTGAGGTTTCATGAGCTTCACTGCCTTGCAATTTCGCACTTTCAGCAGTACAAAACGCATTATTCGCCCATTTCACTTCTTTTCTCCTGTTTCATGTTTCCAGGAACTAGCGATTTTGCACTTCTAGCTGTTCTGAACACTGTACTTTGGAATTCACGTTGTTTTTTGGGGATCGTGGCGTAATTAGGACCCTGCAATTTCGCTCTTCTAGCATTACAAAACGCCGTTTTCTGCGATTTTGTGAAGTTTGGTGGTTACTTAAGGTTAACAGCGCGAAAATAACACGGTGAACAGGAAAAAGACTGGACAAGCTTTGACTTCCAACTGAGATTTTATGTATACCCGAGTGAACAGTAAAAAAAACGGTGAAAAAAGCTGAAAAACAGACAGCGCGTGAAAGGAGCACCTGCGTAAACAAGCCATCAGTTGCACTGTCAGACTAGGAGCTCTGTTTTGTGGGATGCGGGAGACAGCGTAGCAGGCTCAAAGATTGCCGATTTTTAGTAGTTTCGTATCTTTGCATCTGTTTTCACTCATGTTTACTTTTAACTCGGGTATATATAAGAGCCTTCCTGTCAATAAAATCTCAGTTGGAAGTCAGCGCTTGTCCCGTGTTTTTCCTGTCCGCCGTGTTTTATTTACGCGCTGTTAACCTTAAGTATGCACAACTAACTAGCCAGTCAGCCACTTTATCAAGTTGGGTGGTGTTTTATGTTTGCATGAGTGCGATTTTGGAATTCAAGCTCATCAAAACGCTGTATTCGGCAATTTCACGAAGTTTCGTGGTGTTTCATGACACGCATGACCATACAATTTCGCACTTTCAGCAGTACAAAACGCTGTATTCTGCCATTTCACGTCCTTTCTGGTGTTTTATGTTTCCATGACCTAGCGATTTTGCACTTCTAGCTGATCTAAACACTACTTTACGATTTCACGTCGTTTCGCGGTGCTTCGTGGCGTTTTATATGCGAAGCATTTCTTAGCGAACTTCGGCCACTTTGAGCGTATCTATCTATCTATCTATCTATCTATCTATCTATCTATCTATCTATCTATCTATCTATCTATCTATCTATCTAGCCGCCTACGACATTTGTGCTCTCCTGGCCGTATCGTTAATGGAATTTATACCAAAATTGGTATGGCATAACATGACTATGACGAACATAAAAGGCTGGTCATACCACGAAAATCATGAATAGCTTGTCATGAAAAGTATGATTCATATGCCACACTCATGGCGCGCTCGCGGCCGTTTCGTTGGCTTGATATACAACAATTTTGGTATTGAGTGACATGACTTGAGTGGCGAACATAAATGACAAGTTGTAATATGGAAATCATGACCTGTCATGTGCTACATGACTTGCATTCAACGCTCTTGGCGCGCTCGCGGCCGTTTCGTTCGCTTGATATACACCAAATTTGGCATTAAGTGACATGACTGTATGGTGAACATAAATGACAAGTGGTAATATGGAAATTATGACTTGTCATGTGCGACATGACTTGCATGCAACGCTTATGGCGCGCTCGCGGCCGCTTCGTTGGCTTCATATACACCAAATTTGGTATTGAGTCACATGACCGTATAACGAACATAAGTGGCAGGCGGCAACATGAAAATCTTGGCATGCATGTCATCTGCAATGCCATTCACATGCCACGCTCGTGGTGCATTTGCGTCCAGTTCGCTAGCTTGATATACACCAAAATTAGTATTGGGCGACGTGACCATATGACAAACATAAATGACAGGTTCTAACATGTAAAACATGACATGAAAATTATTTAAGGCATGATTTGCTCCTTCCTGGCTGCTTCACATTACATCGGTTCCCACAGTGCGGGGGGATCAGCCGGCTTTTTTAGGACCCTGATTTCGCTTTTCTAGCAATACAAAACGCCGTATTCTGCCATTTCACGTCCTTTCTGGTATTTCTGGTGCTTCATGTTTCCGTGACCTAGCGATATTGCACTTCTAGCTGTTTTGAACACTACTTTACGATTTAAGGTCGCTTTGTGGGTTCGCATGACGTTTGCACGACCTTGCAGTTTCGCACTTCTAGCTGTACAAAACGCAGAATTCTGGCACAACGCGTCGTTAGGTCGTGTTTCGTGACGTTAGCACGACCTTGCAATTTCAAACCTCTAGCTGTACAAAACGCTGTATTCTGTCACTTCACGTCTTTTTGTGTTGTTTCATGACGTTTGCACCACCTTGCAATTTTGTACTTGTAGCACAGCTACACGCAGTATTCCGTGATTTCGCGACGTCTGGTGGTGTTTCATGAAGTTTGCATGACTGATTTTGCACTTCAAGCCATTTAAAACTGTATTCTGTCTTCACCTAGCTTCGTGATCTTTCATCAGCCCATGACTTGCAATATCGCACTTTCAGCAGTACAAAACGCTGTATTCGGCCCTTTCACGTCCTTTCTGGTGTTCCATGTTTCACTGACCTAGCGATTTTACACTTCTTGCTGTTCTGAACACTGTACCTTTCATTTCACGTCATTTTGTGGTGTTTCGTTTCGTAATTAGAACCTTGCAATTTCGCACTTCTAGCATTACAAAACGCCCTTTTCCGCGATTTCGCGACCTAAGGTTAACAGTGCGAAAAAAAGTGCGGACAGGAAAAAGACAGGACAACCGCTGATTTTCAACTCAGATTTTATGGACAAGAAGGCTCTCATATATACCCGAAGGAAAAGTAAAAAACGGTGAAAAAGGATGAAAACAGATAGCGCACGTGCGTAAGGAAGCCATCATTTGTACTGTCAGACAGGGAGCACTGTTTTTTGGGATGCGGGAGTCGGCGTAGCAGGCTCAGTGATTGCTGTTTAGTAGTTTCGTATCTTTGCATCTGTTTTCATCCCTTTTCACCGTTTTTTACTGCTTACTCGGGTATATATAAGAGCCTTCTTGTCAATAAAATCTGTTGGAAGTCCGCGCTTGTCTCGTCTTTTTCCTGTCCGCAGTGGGTTATTTCCGCGCTGTTAACCTTAAGTATGCACAACTAACTAGCCCAGTCAGCCACTTTATCAAGTTTTGTGGTGTTTCATGAAGGCTGCATGACTGATTTTGCACTTCTAGCTCTTGAGAACTCTGTAGTATGTGTTTTGATTTAGCTTCGTGATTTTTCATGACCCGCATGACCTTGACATTTCGCATTTCGAGCAGTACAAAACGATGTATTCTGCCATTTCACGTCCTTTCTGGTATTTCTGGTGTTTATGTTTCCATGACCTAGCGATGTTGCACTTCTAGCTGTTTTGAACACTACTTTATGATTTAAGGTCGCTTTGTGGGTTTGCATGACGTTTGCACGACCTTGTAGTTTCGTACTTTTAGCTGTACAAAACATCCTATTTTGTGATTTGACGTAGTTCTAGCCCTTCAAAACTATTTCCTGACGTTTGCATGACCTTGCGATTTCCCACATCTACTGTACAAAATGCTGTATTCCAACTTTTCACGTCGTTCCGTGATGTTTCATGACGTTTGCACGAACCTACAATTTCGCACTTCTAGCTGTACAAAACGCAGTATTCTGGGACATCGCGTCGTTAAGTGGCGTTTCGTGACGTTAGCACGACCTTGCAATTAAGAACTTTTAGCTGTACAAAACGCTGAATTCTGTCACTTCGCGTCTTTTTGTGGTGTTGCATGACGTTAGCACCACCTTGCAATTTTGAACTTCTAGCATTGCTAAACGCAGTATACTGTGATTTCGCGACGTCTGGTGGTGTTTCATGGTTTCCATGACTGCTTTTGCACTTCTAGCCCTTTAAAACTGTGTATTCTGTCTTTTCACGTGGCTTCGTGATCTTTCATGACGCGCATGACTTGCAATTTCGCGCTTTCAGCAGTACAATGCCCTGTATTCGGCCGTTTCACGTTCTATCTGGTGTTTCATGTTGCCATGACCTAACGATTTCGCACTTCTAGCTGATCTAAACACTACTTTAAGAGTTCACGTCGTTTTGTGGTGTTTTGTGGCGTTTTTAGGAACTCGATTTCGCACTTGTAGCATTACAAAACGCCGTATTCTGCGATTTGGCGACCTTTGGTGGTGTTTCTTGCCGCTTCCATGACTGCGATTTTGCACTTCAAGCTCTTCAAAAGGCTGTATTCGGCGATTTCACGATGTACAGTGATGTTTGATGACCCGCATTACCTAGCAATTTCGCACTTTGAGGAGTACAAAACGCATTATTTGGCCATTTCACCTCCTTTCTGGTGTTTCATGTTTCCATGAAATAGCGATTTTGGACTTCTAGCAGTTATGAACGCTGTACTTTAGATTTCACGTTGTTCTAAGGTGTTGCGTGGCGGGATTAGGACCTTGTAATTTCGTACTTCTAGTATTACAAAACGCCGTATTCTGTGATTTCGAGACGTTTGGTGGTGTTTCATGATTGCATGACGGCGAATTTGCACTCCAAGGTCATCAAAACGGTGTATTCGGCGATTTCACGGTGTCATGGTGTTTCATGACGCACAGGATTTGCAATTTCGCGCTTTCAGCAGTACAATACGTTGTATTCGGCCATTTGACGTCCTTTCTGGTGTTTCATGTTTCCATGACTTAGCGATCTTGCACTTCCATGGTTCTAAACATTGTATTTTACGATTTCACGCCGTTTTGCGGTGTTTCGTGGCGTATATATGACCTTGCAATTTCGCACTTCCAGCATTACAAAACGCCGCATTCTGCGATTTCGCGATGTTTGGTGGTTATTTAAGGTTAACAGTGCGAAAATAACACAGGGCGGACAGGAAAAAGACGGGACAACCGCTGACTTTCAACTGAGATTTTATTGACAAGAAGGCTTTTATATATACCAGAGTGAATAGTAAAAAACCGTGAAAAAAGATGAAAACAGATAGCAAACGTGCGTAAGGAAGCCATCAGTTGTACTGTCAGACAGGGAGTTCTGTTTTTTGGGATGCGGGAGTAGGCGCAGCAGGCTCAGTGATTGCTCATGTTTAGTAGTTTCGTATTTTTGCATCGGTTGTCATCTCTTTTCACCGTTTTTTACTGTTTACTCGGGCATATATAAGAGCCTTCTTGTCAATCAAATCCCACTTGGAAGTCGGCGCTTCTCCCATCTTTTTCCTGTCCGCCGTGTCTAATTTTCGCGCTGTTAACCTCAAGTATGCACAACTAACTAGCCCAGTCAGCCACTTTATCATGTTTGGTGGTGTTTTATGCGGTTTGCATGACTGCGATTTTGCAATTCAAGCTCATCAAAACGCTGTATTCGGCAATTTCACGAAGTTTCGTGGTGTTCCATGACACGCATGACCGTACAACTACGCACTTCGTGCAGTACAGAGCGCTGTATTCTGCCATTTCACGTCCTTTCTGGTGTTCCATGCTTTCATGACCTAGCAATTTTGCATTTCTAGCTGTTCTGAACACTGCACTTTAGCTTTTACGTCGTTTTGTGGTGTAGCATGACGTTTGCACGATCTTGCAGTTTCGCACTTCTAGCTCTTCAAAACGCTGTATTCGGCAATTTCACGATGTATCGTGGTGTTTCATGACCGCCATTACCTTTCAGTTTCGATCTTTGAGCATTACAAAACGCTGTTTTCCGCCATTTCACGTCCTTTGTGGTATTTCATGTTTCCATGACCTAATGATTTTGCACTTCTAGCTGTCTTGAACACTGTATTTTACGATTTCAGGTCGTTTTGTGGTGTTGCATGATGTTTGCACGACCCTACAATTTCGCACTTCTATATGAACGAAACGCTGTATTCCATCATTTCACGTCGTTTCCTGGTGTTTCATGACGTTTACACGACCTCGCACTTGTGAAGTTCTAGCTCTACAAAACGCAGTATTCTGTGATTTCGTGACGTCTGGTGTTTCATGAAGGTTGCACGACTGTGATATCCCACTTCTAGCTCCTTAAAATTCTGTATTGTGTTTTCACGTAGCTTCGTGATTTTTCATGACCCGCATGAGCTTGCGATTTCGCACTTCGAGCTGTACAAAACGATGTATTCTGCCATTTCACGTCCTTTCTGGTATTTCTGCTGTTCCATGTTTCCATGACCTTGCGATATTGCACTTCCAGCTGTTTTCAACACTACTTTATGATTTAAGGTCACTTTGTGGGTTTGCATGACGTTTGAACGACCTTGCAGTTTCGCACTTCTAGCTGTACAAAACATTGTATTCTGTGATATGACGTAGTTCTAGCCTTTCAAAACTGTCTTTCATGACGTTTTCATGAACTTGCAATTTCGCACTTCTACTCTACAAAACGCTGTATGCCGATACTTCACGTCGTTCCGTGGTGTTTCATGAAGTTTGCACGAACCTACAATTTCGCACTTCTAGATGTACAAAACGCAATATTCTGGGACATCGCGTCGTTAGGTGGTGTTTCGCGACGTTAGCATGACCTTGCAATTTCGATCTTCTAGCTGTACAAAACGCTGTATTCTGTCACTTCACGTCTTATTCTGTTGTTGCTTGGCGTTTGCACCACCTTGCACTTTTGAACTTCTAGCACTGCTAAACGATTATTCTGTGATTTCGCGACGTCTGGTGGTGTTTCATGAAGTTTGCGTGACTGATTTTGCACTTCTAGCCCTGTAAAACTGTATTCTGTCTTTTCACGTAGCTTCGTGATCTTTCATGACGCGCACGACTTGCAAAATCGCACTATCAGCAGTACATAACGCTGTTTTCGGCCATTTCACGTCCTGTCTGGTGTTTCATGTTTCCATGACCTAGCGATGTTGCACTTCTAGCTCTTCTGAACACTGTACATCGTCGATTTCACATCGTTTTGTGGTGTTTCGTGTCGTAATTAGGACGTTGCAATTTCGCACTTCTAGCATTACAAATCGCCGTTTCCGCGATTTCGCGACGTTTGGTCGTTACTTAAGGTTAAGAGCGCGAAAATAACACATGGCGGACAGGAAAAAGACGGGAAAACCGTTGACTTCCAACTGAGATTTATTGACAAAATGCTCTTATATATGCCCGAGTGAACAGTAAAAAACGGTGAAAAAAATTGGCCGCGTATCTGCATGCTTCGCTGCAAATGTCGTCTAAAGACGATAGTCTTGTGCTGGCCGTACTACTATGTTTTGCTTTGCCTCGGACAGCGCCTACTCTACGCTGAATTGCCTGCATCTGGCTGGCATTGATAAAACACTAGGGTCTATAAAATTGCGTACCAATGTATTTTCTAATAAAAGAGCACCTGACCTGACACCAACATATTAATGTTGCGCCTCAGGTATGCGTAGTATTTGCTTTTTGATCGAATATGTTCACAAGTATGAATGAAAACACCAGTTCAAGATGGCTGGGCGTTCAGAAATTACTTAAACTTTGGCCCTCTAGCTTGCTCAATCGGGTCACGGTACTGCTGAAAGTGCGAAATTGTAATGCGGGTCATGAAACATCACGATACATCGTAAAATCGCCGAATACAGCGTTTTGAAGAGCTAGAAGTGCGAAACTGCAAGGTCGTGCAAACGTCATGCAACACCACAAAACGACCTGAAATCGTAAAGTACAGTGTTCAAAACAGATAGAAGTGCAAAATCGCTAGATCATGCATGAAATACCAGACAGGACGTGAAATGGCAGAATACAGCGTTTTGTACTGCTCAAAGGTCCAAATTGGAATTTAATGCAGGTGATGAAACACGACGGTACATCGTGAAATCGCTGAATACAGCGTTTTGAAGAGCTTGAAGAGCAAAATCGCAGTCATGCAAACCTCATGAAACACCACCAAACGTCGCGAAATCGCAGAATACGGCGTTTTGTAATGCTGCAAGTGCGAAATTGCAAGCTCATAATTACGCCACGAAACACCGCAAAACGACGTTAAATTGTAAAATAGTGTTTACAACAGCCAGAAGTGCAAAATCGCTAGGTCATGGAAACATGAAATACGTGAAAATACTTGAAATGGAAAATACATCGTTTTGTACTGCTCGAAGTTCGCAATTGCAAAGTCATGCGGGTCATGAAACACCACGAAACTTCGTGAAATTCGCAATCGCAGTCATGCCAACCTCACAAAACACCACCAATCTTTATAAAGTGGCTGACTGGGCTAGTTAGTTGTGAATACTTAAGGTTAACAGAGCGAAAATAACACACGGCGGACAGGAAAAAGACGGTACACGCGCCATCTTCCAACTGAGACCATACAATTTCGCACTTTCAGCAGTACAAAACGCTGTATTCTGCCATTTCACGTCCTTTCTGGTGTTTCATGTTTCCATGACCTAGCGATTTTGCACTTCTAGCTGATCTAAACACTACTTTACGATTTCACGTCGTTTCGCGGTGCTTCGTGGCGTTTTATATGCGAAGCATTTCTTAGCGAACTTCGGCCACTTTGAGCGTATCTATCTATCTATCTATCTATCTAGTATTTATGACCTTGCAATTTCGCACTTCCACCATTACAAAACCCCGCATTCTGCGATTTCGCGATGTTGGGTGGTTACGTAAGGTTAACAGTGCGAAAATAACAGAGGGCGGACAGGAAAAAGACGGGACAACCGCTGACTTTCAACTGAGATTTTATTGACAAGAAGGCTTTTATATATACCAGAGTGAATAGTAAAAAACCGTGAAAAAAAGATGAAAACAGATAGCAAACGTGCGTAAGGAAGCCATCAGTTGTACTGTCAGACAGGGAGTTCTGTTTTTTGGGATGCGGGAGTAGGCGCAGCAGGCTCAGTGATTGCTCATGTTTAGTAGTTTCGTATTTTTGCATCGGTTGTCATCTCTTTTCACCGTTTTTTACTGTTTACTCGGGCATATATAAGAGCCTTCTTGTCAATCAAATCCCACTTGGAAGTCGGCGCTTCTCCCATCTTTTTCCTGTCCGCCGTGTCTAATTTTCGCGCTGTTAACCTCAAGTATGCACAACTAACTAGCCCAGTCAGCCACTTTATCATGTTTGGTGGTGTTTTATGCGGTTTGCATGACTGCGATTTTGCAATTCAAGCTCATCAAAACGCTGTATTCGGCAATTTCACGAAGTTTCGTGGTGTTCCATGACACGCATGACCGTACAACTACGCACTTCGTGCAGTACGGAGCGCTGTATTCTGCCATTTCACGTCCTTTCTGGTGTTCCATGCTTTCATGACCTAGCAATTTTGCATTTCTAGCTGTTCTGAACACTGCACTTTAGCTTTTACGTCATTTTGTGGTGTAGCATGACGTTTGCACGATCTTGCAGTTTCGCACTTCTAGCTCTTCAAAACGCTGTATTCGGCAATTTCACGATGTATCGTGGTGTTTCATGACCGCCATTACCTTTCAGTTTCGATCTTTGAGCATTACAAAACGCTGTTTTCCGCCATTTCACGTCCTTTGTGGTATTTCATGTTTCCATGACCTAATGATTTTGCACTTCTAGCTGTCTTGAACACTGTATTTTACGATTTCAGGTCGTTTTGTGGTGTTGCATGATGTTTGCACGACCCTACAATTTCGCACTTCTATATGAACGAAACGCTGTATTCCATCATTTCACGTCGTTTCCTGGTGTTTCATGACGTTTACACGACCTCGCAATTGTGAAGTTCTAGCTCTACAAAACGCAGTATTCTGTGATTTCGTGACGTCTGGTGGTGTTTCATGAAGGTTGCACGACTGTGATATCCCACTTCTAGCTCCTTAAAATTATGTATTGTGTTTTCACGTAGCTTCGTGATTTTTCATGACCCGCATGAGCTTGCGATTTCGCACTTCGAGCTGTACAAAACGATGTATTCTGCCATTTCACGTCCTTTCTGGTATTTCTGCTGTTCCATGTTTCCATGACCTTGCGATATTGCACTTCCAGCTGTTTTCAACACTACTTTATGATTTAAGGTCACTTTGTGGGTTTGCATGACGTTTGAACGACCTTGCAGTTTCGCACTTCTAGCTGTACAAAACATTGTATTCTATGATATGACGTAGTTCTAGCCTTTCAAAACTGTCTTTCATGACGTTTTCATGAACTTGCAATTTGGCACTTCTACTCTACGAAAACGCTGTATGCCGATACTTCACGTCGTTCCGTGGTGTTTCATGAAGTTTGCACGAACCTACAATTTCGCACTTCTAGATGTACAAAACGCAATATTCTGGGACATCGCGTCGTTAGGTGGTGTTTCGCGACGTTAGCATGACCTTGCAATTTCGATCTTCTAGCTGTACAAAACGCTGTATTCTGTCACTTCACGTCTTATTCTGTTGTTGCTTGGCGTTTGCACCACCTTGCACTTTTGAACTTCTAGCACTGCTAAACGATTATTCTGTGATTTCGCGACGTCTGGTGGTGTTTCATGAAGTTTGCGTGACTGATTTTGCACTTCTAGCCCTGTAAAACTGTATTCTGTCTTTTCACGTAGCTTCGTGATCTTTCATGACGCGCACGACTTGCAAAATCGCACTATCAGCAGTACAATACGTTGTATTCGGCCATTTCACGTCCTTTCTGGTGTTTCATGTTTCCATGACCTAGCGATTTTGCATTTCTAGCTCTTCTGAACAATGTACATCGTCGATTTCACATCGTTTTGTGGTGTTTCGTGTCGTAATTAGGACGTTGCAAATTCGCACTTCTAGCATTACAAATCGCCGTTTCCGCGATTTCGCGACGTTTGGTGGTTACTTAAGGTTAAGAGCGCGAAAATAACACATGGCGGACAGGAAAAAGACGGGACAACCGTTGACTTCCAACTGAGATTTATTGACAAAATGCTCATAGATGCCCGAGTGAACAGTAAAAAACGGTGAAAAAAATTGGCCGCGTATCTGCATGCTTCGCTGTAAATGTCGTCTAAAGACGATAGTCTTGTGCCGGCCGTACTACTATGTTTTGCTTTGCCTCGGACAGCGCCTACTCTACGCTGAATTGCCTGCATCTGGCTGGCATTGATAAAACACTAGGGTCTATAAAATTGCGTACCTATGTATTTTCTAATAAAAGAGCACCTGACCTGACACCAACATATTAATGTTGCGCCTCAGGTATGCGTAGTATTTGCTTTTTGATCGAATATGTTCACAAGCATGATTGAAAACACCAGTTTAAGATGGCTGGGCGTTCAGAAATTACTTAAACTTCGGCCCTCTAGCTTGCTCAATCGGGTCACGGTACTGCTGAAAGTGCGAAATTGTAGTGCGGGTCATGAAACATCACGATACATCGTAAAATCGCCGAATACAGCGTTTTGAAGAGGTAGAAAGACGTTACAAGCGCCATCTTCCAACTGAGAATTTATTGACAAGATGGCTCTCATATACCCGAGTAAACAGTAAAACATGGTGAAAAGAGATGACAACCGATGCAAAGATACGAAACTACTAAACATCAACAAACACTGAGCCTGCTAGGCCGACTCCCGCATCCCAAAAACAGAGCTCCCTGTCTGACGGTACAACTGATGGCTTCCTTACGCACGCGCGCTATCTGTTTTCATCTTTTTTCACCGTTTTTTACTCTTCACTCAGGTATATATGAGAGCCTTCTTGTCAATGAAATCGCAGTTTGAATTAGTGGTGTTCCCGTCTTTTTCCTGTCCGCCGTGTGTCATCTTCGCGATGCTAACCTTAAGTAACCACCAAATGTCGCGAAATCGCAGAAAAAGGCTTTTTGTAACGCTAGAACTATGAAATTGCAAGGTCCTAATCACGCCACGAAACACACCGCAAAACGAAGTGAAATCGTAAAATACAATGTTTAGAACAGCTGGAAGTGCAAAATCGCTACGTTATGCAAACATGAAACGCCAGAAAGGACGTCAAATGGCCAAATACTGCGTTTTGTACTGCTGAAAGTGCGAAATTGCGTCATGCGCGTCATTAAACACCACGAAACCGTCAAATCGCTGAATACATTGTTTTGAGGAGCTTGAAGTGCAAAATCGCAGTCATGCAATCATGAAACACCACAAACGTCTCGAACTCGCAGAATACGACGTTTTGTAATGCTAGAAAAGCGAAATCAAGGTCCTAAAAACGCCATGACACACCGCAAAACTACGTGAATTCGTAGTGTTTAGATTAGCTAGAAGTGCAAAATCACCAGGTCATGTATACATGAAATACCAGAAAAGGCGTGAAATGGCAGAATACATCATCTTTTAATATGTGGGGTTTAACGTCCCAAAACCACGATATGATTATGAGAGACGCCGTAGTGGAGGACTCCGGAAATTTTGACCATCTGGTGTTCTTTAGCGTGCACTGACATCGCACAGTACACGGGCCTCTACCATTTCGCCTCCATCGAAATGCGACCGCCGCAGCCGGGATCGAACCCGCGACTTTCGGGTCAGCAGAATACATCATCTTGTACTGCTCGAAGTGCAAGATAATGCTCGTCATGAAAGATCACGAAGCTACGTGAAAACACAGAATAAAGAGTTTTGAAGAGCTTCAAGTCCAAAATCACAGTCATGCAAACCTCATGAAACACCACCAAACGTCGCGAGATTGCAGAATACGGCGTTTTGTAATGCTGGAATTGCGAAATTGCAAGGTCCTTATTACGCCACGAAACACCGCAAAACGACGTTAAATTGGAAAATAGTGTTCACGACAATCAGAAGTGCCAAATCACAAGGTCATGGAAACATGGAACACCAGAAAGGGCGTGAAATGGCCGAATGCAGCGTTTTGTGCTGCTGAAAGTTTGAAATTGCGTCATGCGCATCATGAAACACCACGAAACCGTGAAATCGTTGAATACCACGTTTTGAAGAGCTTGAAGTGCAAAATCGGAGTCATGCAATCATGAAACAGCACCAAGCGTCTCGAAATTGCAGAAGACCACCTTTTGAAATGCTAGAAAAGCGAAATCAAGGTCCTAGAAAGCCACGCAACACCACAAAACTACGTGAAATCGTAAAATACAGTGTTCAGATCAGCTAAAAGTACAAGATCACTAGGTCGTGGAATCATGAAATACCAGAAAGCACGTGAAACGGCAGAATACATCCTCTTGTACTGCTCGAGGTGCGAAATCGCAAGCTCATGAGAGTCATGAAAGATCAGGAAGCTACGTGAAAACACAGAATACAGAGTTTTGAAGGGCTAGAAGTGCAAAATGAGTGATGCAACCTTCATGAAACACCACCAGACGTCGCGAAATCACATACTGCGTTTTGTAGAGCTAGAAGTTCGAAATTGCAAGGTCGGGCAGTTCACTCGGGGATATATAAGAGCCTTCTTGTCAATAAAATCTCAGTTGGAAGTCAACGCTTCTCCCGTCTTTTTTCTGGCCGCCGTGTGTTATTTTCGCGCTTTTACCCTAAATAACCACCAAACGTTGCGATATGGCAGAAAACGGCGTTTTGTAATGCTAGAAGAGCCAAATCACAAGGTCCTCATTTCGCCACGAACACCACAACACAACGTGAAATCTAAAGTACAGTGTTCAGAACAGCTAGAAGTGCAAAATCGCAAGGTCATGGAAACATCAAACACCAGAACGGAGGTGAAATGGCCGGATAATGCGTTGTGTACAGCTGAAATTGTGAAATTGCAAGGTAATGCGGGTCACGAAACATCACGATACATCGTGAGATCGCCGAATACAGCGTTTTAAAGAGCTTGAAGTACAAAATCGCAGTCATGCAAGCGTCAAGAAACACCACCAAACGTCGCGAAATCGCTGAATATTGCGTTTTGCACACCTAGAAGTGTACAAGTTCGAAATTGCGACGTCGTGCAAGGTCATGAAACACCACGAAACCATATAAATTCGCTGATTACAGTATTTTGTACAGCCAGTAGTGCGAAGCTCCAAACTCCAGAAGACGTCACGAAATAGCACAAAACGACGTGAAATCGCACAATACAGCGTTTTCCACATCCACATGTGCGAAATTCTAAGGTCTTGGAAATGTCACGATACACCACCAATCAACACGAAATCGAATACTGCGTTCTGTAGAGCTAGAAGCACGAAAATGCAAGGTGTGCAAAGGTCCTACAACACCACATTACGAGGTAAAATCGTAAAATACAGCGTTTAGTACAGCCACAAGTGCGAAATGGCAAGGTCATGCAAACGTCACGAAACACCACCAAAAAAACACCACGATACGACGTGAAATGACAGAATACAGCGTTTTTTAGAGATAAAGTGCTAAATTGCAAGTTCATGCAAACGTCATGAAACACCACGAATCGACGCCAAATCACAGAATATATAACGTATTGTACAGCTAAAAGCGGGGAATTGAAAGGTCGTGAAAACATCATGCAACACCACAAAGAGACGTGGAGTGACAGAATACAGCATTTTGCTACGTGAAAACACATATTACAGAGTTCTGAAGGACTAGAAGTTCAAATTCAGTCATGCAACCTTCATGAAACACCACCAGACGTCGCGAAATCACAGAATACTGCGTTTAGCAGAGCTATAAGTTCGAAATTGAAAGGTGGTGCAAACGTCATGCAAAACCACCTAACGACGCGATGTTCAAGAATACTGCGTTTTGTACCGCTAGAACTGCGAAATTGCAAGGTCATGCAAACGTCATGAAACACCACTAAACGACCTGAAAACACGGAATACGGCGTTTTGTACAGATAGAAGTGCGAAATTGCAGGGTCATGCAAATGTGATGAAACCCCATGAAACTACGTCAAATCACAGAATACAACGTTTTCTGTCAGACAGGGAGCTCTGTTTTCTGGGATGCGGGAGTCGGCGTAGCAGGCTCAGTGATTGCTGATGTTTAGTAGTTTCGTATCTTTGCGTCTGTTTTCATCTCTTCACTGTTTTTTACTGTTCCCTCCGGTATATATAAGAGCCTTCGTGTCAATAAAATCCCTCTTGGAAGTCGGCGCTTGTCCCATTTATTTCCTGTCTGCCGTGTGTAATTTTCCCGCTGTTAACCTTAAGTATGCACAACTAACTTGCCCAGTCTGCCATTATATCAAGTTCGGTGGTGTTTTATGCGGTTTGCATGACTGCGATTTTGCAATTCAAGCTCATCAAAACGCTGTATTGGGCAATTTCACGATGTATCGTGAGGTTTCATGAGCTTCACTGCCTTGCAATTTCGCACTTTCAGCAGTACAAAATGCATTATTCGCCCATTTCACTTCTTTTCTCCTGTTTCATGTTTCCAGGAACTAGCGATTTTGCACTTCTAGCGGTTCTGAACACTGTACTTTAGAATTCACGTTGTTTTTTGGCGATCGTGGCGTAATTAGGACCCTGCAATTTCGCTCTTCTAGCATTACAAAACGCCGTTTTCTGCGATTTCGTGAAGTTTGGTGGTTACTTAAGGTATGTCGCCACCTTTTTATCCTAAACATATTGTTTTGTATTTGCCTGAAGAGCAGTTGAAAAAGACACCAAGTATGTTAGACAAGAAAAGTGCAACTAATCACAATTTAATTACAGAAATTAGGCAAAATATGTGCATCACGCGAAGAGTGATAACTACTGATCCCATGATACAAAACAAAAATTGCGTGGCAGAAATGTACCTGTTCATTAAGGCTGTGCAATGAACTAGAATCTTTGCGCTGTCGTCAATATTACGCATACTGTGGCCGGATAAACCAAAATTGTGTAGTTTCAGATGGTTGCATTGTAGTCAAAACTTTATAACAGCAAAAGTTATCGGTTGTTTTCAATTATCCTAGTTCATTGCATTGAATAATGCTCCAGAAAAAAGCACGGCAAGTTTTTTTGAAAAATATTGTATCATTCAAAAGGTATGACTTTTCGCCCAGTACAAAACGGCTCAAAATGAAGTTTTGAGTAAAAGTAAATGATGTAAAAGTAGTTTTGAGTAAAAGTAAATGATGTGTATAACACGCTTTTCCAAACGTGTTATACACATCATTGGAAAGTTGTGGCACGCTAAAAGCCGCCAGGATCATAGCTGTGACCTTCCTTAGCTGCCACGAGTCCAGCGTTATGTGGTTTAGCCGCTCCTAGTTTTTTTTAAGCTTGTTTTTTGTCAGGTACTGACTGGCGGCTGGCGTTCTTCTAGGCAGTTCGGTTCCTGCTGAGACAAGCTACTGTGCTGCAGTAGCCAGGATTGACACTACCCTGCCTCACGATATGCATTGTGCCAGTATTTCCATTGACGAACTGACATATACAATCTTACAGTCCAAACGAAAAAAAATCTCGGGCCTGTATTGACATCTTTAGTGACACACTGCCCCAGCATCCTATTGATGCATTCATTCACGTTTTGAGTTTTCCCGCCGACATATTTCCTCACAATATATCGTCTAAACAGAGCTCTGCATACACATTAGGCCTTATCTTTGTTCGTTATCTTTTTGTAAAAAGCTCCCCTGTGCTTGTATTGTGATGTGCCCAGAGCTTTGACTCGGCTGCAGGCTCACCAACTTTTCGAACTTTGCGTTTCGGCCTTTGTTTCACTGGTAACTTAGGCATATCTTCTTTTATTCTTAGTACCTTGCAGTTTCGCTCTTCTAGCATTACAAAACGCCGTTTTCTTCGATTTCGTGAAATTTGGTGGTTACTTAAGGTTAACAGCGCGAAAATAACACGGTGAACAGGAAAAAGACTGGACAAGCTTTGACTTCCAACTGAGATTTTATATATACCCGAGTGAACAGTAAAAAAACGGTGAAGAAAGCTGAAAACAGACAGCGCGTGAAAGGAGCACCTGCGTAAACAAGCCATCAGTTGCACTGTCAGACTAGGAGCTCTGTTTTGTGGGATGCGGGAGACAGCGTAGCAGGCTCAAAGATTGCCGATCTTTAGTAGTTTCGTATCTTTGCATCTGTTTTCACTCATGTTTACTTTTAACTCGCG